>JARVZY010002999.1:0-41827 GCA_030686995.1 Artemisia argyi
AACGACAAAAGGGATTGGCTAATCCAGGAGCAAACGGCCCTTGGTAAAGATATCTCAAACCCGTTGATGGCATGCAATTTGCCCAAAATTGTATGGTAAATCAACGCGCCATATCCCATAAAGCGAATGAGTTGGCTAGCCCACAAGATTATGGCTTGTGGTAAAGGCAGTGGAAAAACCATAATTGGTAATCAGCTCACCAAGATATTGACTATTCCATCAAGAGCTGGCTAGTCCAGAAGCAAACGGCTTTCGGTAAAGACTAATCAAATCCGTTGATAGCTGGTGGTTTGCTCAAAATCACACGGTTATCAGGTGTATCACAGTTCTTACATCTGGCTACTCCAGAAGTGATGGCTTTTGGTAAAGAGTTTTTCAAATCCATCAAGTTTTCCAAAAAGATTGCTAGGGACTAGCAATAGTTTAGTGTGGGGGATTGATGAGTGCGCAAACACTCATCATTTTTATCGTATTTAAACTGCCAAAACATACAAAAACAATCGAAAAGTAATCAAAATACTTAAATTATCCCAGGGATTGTGTTTTATGTGTTTTAAATGCAAAATGAGCAAAAACAAATAAAAAACAATCAAAGTTTGCAATATTGGCAGTTTCAGTCCCCCAAGCTTCAAAATTTGTCAAAAATAGTCCGTATGCATTTATTTTGAAAGAAAAGTCAACCCAAGTCCTTAAAAAATCAAAAGTTATCAAAAACGGACTTTGGGTGAAAATTTTGGAAAATTTACATGTTTGGTCCCTGGAGTTTGGAAATTTGCAGAAATAGTCCTTGGGAATTTTGAAAAGTAAAAAATTTGAACAAATGGTTTTTGGATTATTACACTTGGCAACATTGGTCCTTGGTGGTACTATGGGATAATTACACTTTCAGTCCCTTGGTTTAATGGAATTTCATTTTTGGTCCTTGTGTTCACTACTCTACCAACCGGACCCTTAATAAATTAAACCCAACAAACCAAACCAAACCAAACCACCTTATTACTCCATACACCACTCCAAAGCCCACCACATCTAATCCTTGGCCCAACACCCTCACAGCCCACCACAAACCAAACCGTTTAATAATACTACTCCCTCCTCAGTCAACTCCCCACTTTGACCACCCCCTTCCACATCACCACCCCCACTACCTACTACCAGCCAAGCCACACCATCATAACCCCTACTCCTTCACCCTCTACTACACTCAATCCCTCCCCTTGCCTAATCAAACAACCAAGTCACTCCAAACTATCCTTCTGGCATCAATTTAATCCAAGAAACAGACAAAAGGAAGTTTGGCGCCAAGAAATTTAAACGGCCAAGATCAACCATGATAATCCAATGGTCACAATTTCTGCTGGGAAAAGTCCAAAGGAGCTTGGGAAACCCTAATTCATGCTATAAAAAGGATGAGATGGAGCTGGAAGGAAGTTAGTTATTATTATTAGTTTTTTAAGGTCGAATTTAGTTTTCTATTAAATCCTAGTGTAATCTTTATCTTATAAGCATTGTAATAGCTGTTTTTATTGTACTCTTAATTTTTAAGTAATAAAAATTCAAGTTCAGTTTCATCTTTGTTTATGCAAATTTATTCAAATTTCTAAATTTCTCAACAAGCTTGGCTGTCAATTGTGATAAGGTTCATGGACTTCCTTAGGGTCACACAGGTTCCCAGAGGCTTATTAAAGCTTGTAGAGACATTAAAACCTAAATTAGTATAAAAAAGTCAAAAATATTATTGTGGTCAATGAAGGTCAACTGTGGTGACTTTGATGATGGTGCATGGAATTCAGAGATAATGCAGGGGAGGATTGGAGGTTGCTAAGCCTATCTAAAGATAGGCTACATTGGAAAACCCTTTGTTCTTACTAAGGGTCCCTTGTAAGATTCATTTTTCATTTTTAGTTATTTTCCAAATTGTGATTTTACTGTGGCAAGTGTTGTAGTATAATTAGTTATGCTTATTTGTTGATTCTGAGTTGTAGTAGCTAGTTAAGCTTATCTTATAGTCTAGGAAACATTTACTTGGGTTGTGTTACTTAACTGTCAAAAGGGGTGTTTGGATACTGCATAAAGGGGTGTTTGGATATATAGTGTTCAATATGATTCAGTGGTTTTCAGGGTTGGTTTGTTACTGGAACATACTCATATAGGATCTTATAGGTTGTTTATACCAATAAATCTAGTGGTTATAGATAAAAAAAAAAGTCAAAATCACTAAGTTTAAATCACAACAGCTTAACTGTTATGATTTGGTTTCTCAAAACTTGTGAATCAACTCAAAATTAGTGTAGCTTAGTAGATTTGGTTAGCATTAGGTTTAATAAACATCAATTAATCATCTGTGATCAATCAAAACTCACCAAGGTCAACTTTCCAAGTTTTTCACTAAAGTCAACTTTGCATGTTTCAGATTTTTCCATAAATTGCAAGAATTTTGTGGATTTTTGTGTTGTGATTTTGGATGTGAAAATTCTTGTGTGTATACTCTACCAGCTGATCTATTGATTTCTGCACTTTTTGCATTTTTGTGAATTTTTATTGAGGACCATTTTGCCCCTCAAAGTGGGCTGCAGGGCAAACCTTTGCCCTGTGCATCAGCAGACCCTTAGCACCCCACCACCTTTGGTGGTTGTTTGTGGCCACCCCAGTGGGTCCCACAGTATATATTTTGATTCTCCCAACCCCCCTCCTACCAGAGTTCAATAGTTGACCCTTAGTTTGACCTAGGAACCAGTGGACCCCACTTGGTTTTGCCTCCCAAAGTTGTCCCATTTCTGCCTTAGATTCCATAGTAAGCAAGTGCTTATTCTGGTTTTGTGGCTTATTCAAACTGCTTATTTGGTTGAAACTTACTCAAACAAGTTCATTTAACTCAGAGGAACCAACTTTTACCATTGTGGACCCCACCTTATTCCATTTGAGCTTAATTACATTTCCAGTCAACAAAAGTCAACTGTTTGGATAAATAAGCACTCAAGTGCTTATTTCTGTGTTATATAAAAAGTGTTTTCATAAAAGTTATTAGTTTTTAGTGTAAAATCAGTTTGGAAAAAGAAAAAACTCAAAAAAACCAACTTTAATTATAGTGATAGCTTCTATTTAATAGAAATTATCATTTTAATTTTCTTTTTAGCTTATTTATAAGCAATATATCATTTTTCTATTTTTATTAATTCTCTTTTAGGTTAAAGTAATTCTAGAAATTTTTCCAGATTTTTCTTTTGTCTTTTAGTGGTTTTTAGAATTAATTTTAGTTTAATTAATTAATAATTAATATTAAGTAATTAAATAGCATAATTAGATTTTATAAAGTAAAACCTAGTTTTTATAATTTTTCTAGCATTTATATAAGTTAAAACATTTTTATAAATTTTTCTAGAATTTCTACTGTTCATTTTATATTTTTTATAATATAAATAGTTTAATTGGTAATTAATTAATAATTAGTAAATTAGTTTAAAAATACATAAAATCAACTTTTTATAATTTTTTAGGATTCCCATGATGGTTAATTAGATGTGTAAAATTTTTCTTAATTTTCTAAGCCTTTTTAGTATTTTTAATAATTCTAATTAGTTTAATTAGTTAATAAATAGATAATTAATAATTAATAATTAAATAGTGTAAAAATAATTTTTCTTTTTCTTAAAATTTTCTTTATTTGTTAGGATTGTAAAAATAATAATTTTACACTTGTAACCTTTTCCGTCCATCAGTTGTACTTTCTGTTTCGTTCGTCAGCTTACGTTTTTAATTAAAACGTACGTTTTTAGGTTTTAGCTCAAATCTTCTTAATCTCAATTCCCGTAACCAATCACGTAGCTTTCCTAAGCTATATCTGTATTTGATTTCCAAATAATTCTTATCAAAACCCTTTTCTGTGAATAATCACCCGATCACAAGTACGCTAAAGCACAATCCACACCTCGTCGGTACATAACGACCTGGTGATACCCTTTATTACCCGGAGATTGACTCTAGGCTGTTTGACCTTGTTGACCATTGACTTGGTCAATTTAGGTTGACCGTTTAGCATCAATCACAAATTTTGAAACACTCATTTCAAATAAACCTACAAATTTATATGACACATTTGATTCTCTACATGTATGTACGTAAAATGATTATTGAGAACTTGATATTTTCATGTTTATCGGTTATTATTTCACTTTAGGGGAGATCTAAAAGTAATTTGTTAATCGTGACACCAGTACGAAGTATATGAACAAAGTTGTCAAAAAAAACTAAAAGAATTTATAATAAATGGGATGTTCGAATAAAAAATCAGTCGTAATTGTTTTATACTAATATTTAAAAAGTGTTTGAAAAAATGATACTCAAAAAGGTTTATGCATTTTTTTCATCAAACAAAGGGTTTTTAAAATTATGCTTAGCGATTTTTATTCATTTTGCGTCTAATTAGGAGTGAAAATTTTCATAATTTTTGGACAACTTTTTGTTGTTCTTGTTGTATTAATCATTCAATTAAAAAACACATGCCACGTCTTTTTTTCTTTTTTTATTTTCTGTAAAAAGTTACTTATTTTTATAAGATACTAAATCTTAATTTCTATCCTAATTAACTTTCTCAAACTGACATGTGAATATCTACATACTAATTAGTAATTATGTTGCTGACGGTTTGCTCATATCTAAATACTATACCTTAAATTGAATCAGTCATTTTAAACATTTGAACATAAAATAAATACATATATCACATAAAAATGTAGCATTTTTAAAGAACCCACATCAAGATCAAGAATAGATACAACGGTTATAGATAAGATGTGATCAATTACATGTACAAGATTAACATCACATGTATAACAATTACATCACATGATACTTTTATAGCACATATGCATCAAATGTGTGAAGTAGTAGTTTTGACAAAAATCACATTTTTTTTCCAAGTAGTGAGATGATATAGACATACTAAAAGTCTTTCCATGCACCGCCAGTTAAATTAAAAAAAAAAAAAAAAAAAAAAAAAAAAAAAAAAAAAAAGGTTGATTAAATAGTATAACTGGTGCAGGTATTATTTCCTGGGAGTGTAGAAACATCATCATTTTGAAAACACATGATCATTGGGATAAAATACATGTGATATACTACTTATTATCTATGACATTAGAATCTTTTGCTGCATGCATGCCTCATGTTTCTTGCACTTGGTTTTTGCTATAAAAGGGTTACCAAGCAATAGAGAATTTACATTCACAATGGATTCCTCTCCTCAAAGGTGATTCAATTGCCAAAAACCCTTTTAGTAGTTAATTAAATTTTTACGTTTTGTATTTAGCTGTTTCAGTTACATTTTTAACCTTACAGCGATAAAGTAGATGTGCTTAATGTTCATGACATCAACATGGAGACTCTTGCGTTGGCAACTATGGAGAAGAATGAAGAAGAAGCAGCAGATGAAGATGAAGAACCGAACAAGTATTTAAATTAAATACTTTTTTTTAACAGCATCATTTTATTAGAAAACTTAAGCCAGTTGCTCAAGTAGAGAAAAACACATTACATAGGTTATCACATGCAGTTTTTGGATCCATGATCCATACATTCCAATTTGGACATTGATTACCTATATGTTTACTATTGTTTTAATTTAACTTGTGCAGCCCGGAAATAATTGTTATTTCTGATGATGAGTCACCAACAGGAGAAGGAGGAGTGGAAACCAGTCAACCACAGGTGAATCAACAAGGTGTAGTTCGACGTCGCTGGACTATTGCAGAGGATTGCGGGCTTGTTAGATTGATTTGCGTTCGTAGGTTTCAGTTTATGTGGAAATGGATTGCGGCCGATATGCATAGGAGATCCAGTAAACTTTTTATTACTACCTTTTGATTCATTAAAATTAATTTGGTTTATCAATTAACAACATATTTATTAATGTATGTGCATGCATACTTTTATATAGGCAATAGTTGCAAATTTAGATGGCAGAAGCTGATGAACTATGAAGACCAATATACTAACTACAGATGGTCACAACTGGCTCAGTTCTTACCAGTGACAGTGACGAGGGAATACGTATTTGATAATTGGCGTCGTCATGTGATGACTAAGAGAAGATATCGTTTATCTGTGACCGCTTTTGTTGATCATCCTATTGGGACTCATTCATCTGTGCAGAATGTGTAAAACAACGAGTGTATTGTTAGTTCTACACAAATTGTTGCTCCAGAAATTACCTATCCTATACTTGGTAATTTCATTTATGAAAATCCAAAATTTATTAATCTAAAAATGATAGAAAAATATAGGGATAATAACTTTAAAAAGCATCATACTTGTCCAAAAATACTCTTCTAGGTATCGAACAAATTTTTTTGCTTATATGGGTATTGAACTTTCAATTTTGGACTTTTTGAGGTACTTTGTGACATTTTTACCCTTCAAATTATTAAAAATCCAAGAGCAAAAATGTCACAAAAGTTCCTCAAAAAGTACGAAATTGAAAGTTTAGTACCTCAAAAAGTGGGAAATTGAAAGTTCACTACACATATAAGCAAAATTTTTTGTTCGATACCCAGAAGATTAATTTTTGACAAGTATGATGATTTTTAAAGTTGTTATCCCAAAAATATATACAACATGACCAAGTATATCGGAACTTACTAAATATAGTTCATTGTTATTAAATTCTTGGTTGTACTTTCTTCAGTTCTGTCCTTGGATATGTGTATTTATGTTTTACAAAATAATCAACATCTACATTTCATAATAAACTTTAATTATGACATACATTCTAGGTTTTGCAGGACATGGTAGCAAGGTCATTACTAGTGGTGATGAGAATGTTGTTGGAAATACATCCATGGCGTTAGCAACAACATCTAGTAATCCGTCGTTTGAACATGCTAGTGTGGATTTGAACCTGAACTTGGCGTTGGACCCTCAGACGAGCTCAATAACCTTTTATGACTTCCTTGGCGATAAATCTTATTGATGGGAGAAGAAAAAGTATTTACATTTCATGTTGTTTGTTTTTAATTTCTAGATGTTTGAAAAAACGAAAACGTGTGAGTGGTCGTTTGTTGAAGTGAACCTACCAGTTTGCGTATGGTAATTTAAGTTTGTTTAAGATAATTTATGGTCTTCATTTTCCCATATAAGTTATGGGTACAGTGCTTTGAAGATGTGGTGCATTCTATATATTCTTTGGGACTTTAGGTTGCTTGGGGATATCAGAACTGAATGAGGTCCCTTCTAATTCTGAAAAGCCTAAAAGTGATACGCTTGTTATGCTTCTTGTTAAGCCGCAGCTTTTTATAAATCTAACAAGTAGCTCAATGATATAAACACCAAGAAAGAAACATGACTCAAACATATCTAAAAAAGGCACCCAAAGACAACCTCATGAGACGGATGAAGTTCAAACGACACCACAAATAGATGATACATATAATGAAGTTCACATGATACAATCACGCTTGTTAGGATATTCTCTTATTATCATATTCAATTAGATTCAAAATCTGTAACTTTAGATTTGACTGATTGGACTTGTTACCCGACTGAGTCCCTTTCAGCAAAGTCTAATGTTCCTCTTTCACTCTAGCTTCTTGCTAGTTGCTAATGCAGTGTGCCGTTCATCAAACGCTACTCATTAAGGTGGAAAATGATTAATATTGTACTGTATATTCTTGCTAAATTATGATAAGTGTTTTGTAGATGCTAAAAAAAGTAAGGTCTCATTTTTCTTAAGGTGGCGACGAACTCTCTTTTAAGTATCCTCAAGAGACCAATCCATATTACAATGTGACTGAAATGTCACAATTACTGGTTTCTCATAAGCATAAAAAGAAGAATAATGTTTCTAAGCTTTTACAACTAATTAAGATCTGCAAGGAGTAAACATGTGATATGTTTAAGAATCTACTAATTTTGGCTAATTGCAAGCCTAAAAGTGATAAGCTTGTTATTATTATTTTTTTTATTATTTTTTTATTTTATTTTATTTTATTTTTTTAATGCTTCAATTTATTTATAAAAAGCTAACAAGTAACTCGATGATACAAACATATGGAAAGGAGCATGCCTCCAAATCAATCGAAAAAGACAGTCAACCACAATTGTATGAGACGGCCTATGAAGCTCAAACAACACATACAACAAAGCATGCCTAAATTGAAGTTCTAACGACACAACCATGCTTGTTAAGCTATTCACTCTTTTTTATATAATTATTCTGAGTAGATTCATATATGTAACTTTAGGTTTGACTAATTGGACTTTTTACCCCGAGTGAATTTTGTTTCAATATTGCGTACTGTTCCTTTTTTCTCTCTAGTTTCTTGCTAGTTGCTAATGCAAAGTGCAGCTAATTAAAGAGCACATATCTTTTTTTGGGGGTTTCTTACCCTGGAAAATATATAGATTACTCAAACGGTTAAGTACATGAATGTGGCAGATTACCACATTAATTACATGAAAACGCACAATTATGCGTAACACTGGCTATATGCAACGACATGCCACTTACAGGGAACTCATACTAGACATAGACATATTGAAATACAAAATTAAGCCCAATGCCCATGTCTTCACACTTGCTATGTGTTACTGCGATGCACCGAATACCAGTCTCCATTAACATTCCATCTATCCAACACACTAGCCACTCTTTGCGTCTTTTTAAACCGAAATGTAAGTAATTTAAGCCTTACACTATAAACGATGATGTCTCTAACTTGCGAAATTGTACGAGTCTGATTCTTGAATAAACGAAGATTCCTTTCATGCCAAAGAAAATACGCAGTAGCAGCAAGATCTAGATTAGCAACTATATTAATGGTTGTTCGCTTGGTTGCCACTGGCCAGCTTGATCCTATCGACTATATCATCCCAGGCTGGACCTACTCCATCCATATCATCCATGACACGCACCAAAGACCATAACTGAGATGGGAACTGACATTCGAAAAAACATATGGTTATGAGAATAAGGAACAAGCTTGCAAAATGGACACAGAAACATTTTCCTAATAACAGAATTGTGCTCTGGTCCCTAAAGAGCACAACTATGTTATTAAGAAAATAATGAATGTTGTATATTCTTTAAAAAAAATTCTTTAAATGCTTTAGTTAGGTGATGAAAATTCATTTAAATATCTGTAAGAATCTTCTATTTTTGGCTAATTGCAAGTCGATTGTCGGAAGCAACTTTATATCCCCCAACACATTGAAATGGTGATTAGTTTGTCCCTTTTTGTGCACGAGAGTTGTTGATTTTGAAGATACTGAATTAATTATATACACACACATGATAATAAACTTATTTTTTCTAATTACGTTTTACTTTAGAATAGATTTAAGGACTCTAGCAAGGTGTCAGGACCAAGAAACGCATATGGAAATGAGATAGAGCGTTACAAAGATTACATGACCATAGACATTGAAAAACGACAACCTATGTCTATTAAAGATCCAATTAAACAAGGATGCTTAATACCATTGAAGATAGGTGGTATTTTGGACATAAATACACTTCAATGTAGTATGATCAGTTTAATAGATTGACGAAATTGAGCTAAGTATTGTGTGCTTCCTAAAATGTATAACTTTCCATTTTTGAAAACCCTAACTTTTCATATGTCAGGCTAGCCTTGTGTCGCAGACTCCAAGACAATGATTAGTTCTTCATACGACTACCTATGTAGCCTTGCCGAAATCTTCTCTCATAAATGAGTCGTCAAAAACTTACAACAACGTTTAGTTGTTAAATGTCAATAAGAATGTTATCGATCATAGTCTTCCTTTCGGTTTAGACATCATAGGCGACAAATACATACTAGCAACATTGGTCACGTACTCAATTTGTGACCATTGTCTAATGATGCGTGGATTGCAACCTCGCAAAAGGTTTTACCTCTAAAGGGATCTTGAGAGATTTTGCATTCCTCCAAGCAGTGTACTTGATCGTTTTTAGTGTAGTATATTGTAACAACCGTGGTTTTGACTGGTCAGTTTGACTGATAGTCCTGACTCGGTTGACGTTTGTTTAGTGTGTCTTAGGTGTTTGAAGTGATATAAGTGAGCTTTAGCACTAAATCCCTTTGCGTAAATGGTTTTTATGGTTATTTGGAAAATATGGAATTTGGGAAAGTTCATTTTGATCGCCTTTGTGGTGTAGAAATGACTTGTATAGTTTTGGTGTTTTTGTGTTTTTGCGTAACGAGTCTTCGTTCAAGTATTTGAGCGTTAGCAAGTTACGAGGAGTTTGTTTTTATGAGTTATGTTTCAAAAGAGTGTGGAATTCTATTTTTAGAAACTTTATTTTGAAAATGAATATTTTCCGGTTTGTTGTAAAATTAAGGTTTATCGCAAAAGATGTTAGGTTTCGATATGGGAATACATAAATTATGAGAAGTATGAGGTTTTGAGTGTAATAAATTAATTTAATAAAAAAAATATATATATGTATAAGAAAAATCGGTTGGAAGAGGATAAGGGAAAAAGGAAACAGAATTTGAGTCCAATTATAACACTTAATTAAAAGGAATCCTAGCCCAACCCAAACAAGCCCAACCTCCAACCCATATCACACCATAAACGACCTATACCCCTTATTTTCTGCAAATTTGGTCGATCACAAGGGCAAGAGAAGAGAAAAATTATGGTTTATAGTTTTGAAGCTAAAATCAAGAATCAAGGTAAAATCCCTAAAACCCTATGTTTAAATTAATTAGTTATTGATCTAATTCATGTAATAATTATATGATGGATTAGGGTTTGTGTTAACTTCTGTAAATTAATGTTATTAAACATGTTTGGATCAATAATTAGTAATAGTACGATGTTTGGTTAAGAGAATTGAGCGTAAAACAAGCTAGTTATTGAGTTATGGTTTGGACAGAAAAGTAGTGTTGTAAAGATGTGAGTGTAATTAACAGATGGTGATGAGTTAGATCACGAATTTTTAGTCTAAATTTAAGTTTAATGAAATATCTTTCCAAAAAGTCCAGCCACGATTGATTTCAAGGTCGGGAAGTTGGTCTTTTGATTTTTCTTTGTTAAGGTGTCAAAGTTGTCAAACCGGGACAGAATTTTGGTAAAAGTTTGATAGTGAGTTGTGGTTGTAAAAGTGATATTTTGACTAGCCCTTCTGGAATAGTTAATTATTAAGTTATATTAGACTACCATGAAAAGGATTCGCGATAAAAACTTGTGGAAGTATTTTGTATTGATCAAAACTTTTTGGTGTGCATTCAGATCCGAATTTGAGTAGTTGACAAGTTTTATTTTCTTTTGATTATTTTTGTGTGTTATTGGTCCATGGACTTCTGGGATTAGCTTCTATGCTTATGAGAGACCATGGTAAATTTTTGGTGTGAGTTGTTGAGCTTTATTTGTCATGATTTCATGTGGGCGAATGTACCCAAAAATTCTGCATTTTCTGATTTTAAGAGTACAATGGATTTAGTGAGTGTTAGGTTATGGTGGTGGTTAGTATGGTGTTTAGGAGATACATGGTGGGTCATATGAGTCTTAGACATCCATCATATGTGTGTTACATGGGTTGTAGCTTTTAGCTTGACCTTATGTAATGTGGATTATTTTTGTGTGCTATAGATTGTGAATTGTTTTTGTGGAAGCTGCAGAGTTTAAGGTGTGTTCATAGTCCCATATTTTTACTTTGTTTTAAACTTGGGATGGGAATGATGCTTGTCTTAAATATTTGAGTTACTATGATTATGTGTGGTTTAAAAGCTTGGACTTATAATGTTATCGTAATAATGCTATGTGGTACATGAAAGTGTGATTCCGATTAGGTTAGCGACCTAATTGATGCTTTGTGATATGTGATTCCGATTAGGTTAGCGACCTAATTGATGCTATGTGATTTCCAATTGGGAGGATGCTTATCCTGTTGCTCGCGCATGCGACCCAATTGAGGATGTGTTTTGGAGCGGGGGTCACGTTCTGGCCCGATGGTTGCCTTTTGTGTGATGATTGGTTTATGGATACATGTAGCTTGTATGATAACTATATTTATTTGTCCAGCTATGTTTTTATAATCACAGTGAACTGGTTTCCTTGAGAGTGTAAGTGTGTCTAAACCTATGAATCTCACCAACATTATGTTGACGTTTTAAGCATCATTTTCAGGTGAGCTTTCTAACGATAAGATAGAAGGATGTGATTAGACGAGACCCTAGTTGCATTGGAAGTGGTTTATCATGTTGTTATCTTTCGGGCATTGTTATGACACTTTGTGTCTATAGTTTGCCATTTTTATTGCACGTAGTTAATCTCTATATAGACACCATGTATTGTGATGATATCCATGAAGTTACACCCTCGCGTTTCCGCCGTGGCGGGGTGTGACAGATTGGTATCAAAGCCTTGGTTATAGAGAATTAGGTGGTTGAACCTAGACTATAACTTAGGAGTCCCTCATATAGTTGCAATTAGGATCTATGTGTAAGTATTGTATTTTATATGTCTATTTTCCTATATTTATGAGACGTTTTATTAAGTTTCGGACGTATATTCTAACCCCTATATGTAGTATTGTATATATCGACTTTATTATATCGTCTTCTGCGCGTAAGATGCTTCGTTGGACTACCGTTGTCGCTATTGGATGTGAGAGAAGTGGTAGGATGAAGCGGACTAACCGCAGAATCCGAGTTCCTGATAGCATGTATCCATGTTCAGACAAAGGAGAGGACGTTTATGGGAAATGTTGGTGGAGAAGAAGTGGAGAGGTTTGGAACCACGATGACTTCTGGAGATGGAGCCATTATCAAATACCTTTGGTAGTGTCCTCACTTCACATAGGAAGGAGAGGTGGTTTAGTCTAAACCTCGTGAGTTGTATGCACTTGTGAATCATACGGAATTGGAAGAAAGAAATAGAGATGGTTTTGCATGTTTTCGACCACCTCAACATGTAGGAAACATGAATGGGTGGTTGAGTAAAGATGAAAGGGAGTTAGGATGGAATGGTGTGGATTCGGATCTAGAGTCCACAGCGAGTAGTAAGTTGAATTGATCTGAGTGGGGAGATAAGTTCGAGAGTGGAGTTGAGCCATTATGCGACGTCTTTTGTTTTGTGTTATGTTTTTGAATTCGTATATTGTCTTTTGCCGTCTGGAGCCATGTTGGATCGTAATTACTCTTCGATATTGGATCGACCTTATCCAAGTGATTTTGATTATAGAGTTTACGCGATTGTTGGAATTGTTCCATGTGAGATGATTGTTTGCGACGTCTTGTGTTTTTGTTTGCATGATGTGTTGTCATAGGAGGGAGTACACTTGTGAAAGGGGGCATAGATAATTATGGTGGCCAACATGATTATACATGCGTCACAACACAAGTGGACTTGCAAGTATGATAGCATGGATTGCATGGTGTATTAGGTGTTATGTGGTATATGTGCGTTATCATTGAGATGTGTGGTGTTGGAAGTAAGTATGTGTGTGGAATAGGCTTATAACTATGGTCGCGAACATAATTATAAGGGTATCACAGACGTGGACTTGTGACCATTATTGCATTGATTGATGTTTGTTGTTATATGTTGTGGAAGATGGTATGTGATATCATGTTGGTGATGGCTGTGTGGTTAGAGAAGTATTCTCTTAACCGTTTGGACAGTCGTTATACGTTGAGGTGTGTAGGTGGTAAGATTCCATCCTACCTATCATATGTTGATACCTCAAATATCGGTGGGTACTTATGTTGTGGTATTTAAGTTGATTTGTTTGTTAGACGCTCCGTTTGTATACCTAATTCTTTGGTTAGCATTCCTATTCGTACCATGATGGTACAGATGCCATATTCTTTCTATTTGATGTCGTGATAAGTGTTGGGTAATCGAATTCGTTTTTGTTGGGAATTGATACGATTCTTTGGTTATTCCATACATTCATCCCTCGGATGAGTGTTATACTATTCTTCAAGTATTGTTGGTTCATGACGAGTTGGTGTGGATATTTGATCCCTCATTTACACACACCAATTGAATTTTGTGACCTGTTAGTATTGGTGTTTTTCTATGATTTTGGTTTGATCATTGTACGAAGGAGTTTGTAAGTTCATCGTTTGGTTTGCAATGTATTTGCGTGAGTGTTCACTGGTATAAGGTTCGTTTGATGATTATTTTGATTATGTGATTCTTCTGTGTTTTTCGCGTTCGATTAAGAGGTTGTGTTAAAGTCCTTATGGTATTTTAAAATTTGTTTTGGGTATTTCAAGGTCATTTGTTGAAAACTATTATTTTTATGGTGAAAATGAAGTGTGAAAAAAATGGTTATGCTGATGTCTTACATAAAATGGTTTATATATATATTTTATAAAAAAAATGTATAAGTTTAAGATATGTCTTGTGAAAAAAGCAGTGTTCATTTGTTTTTTAGAATGTCAAGTACGAGAATAAGAGCTGTCTATGGTTCTCATTTACCAAACTTGTTATGTATTTGATTCATCGAGTGTTTCTTTCATTGAGGTACGCTTGTGAATGTTTGATGGGTATGTGTATTTTCTTTGTATGGGTTTTCATGAAATATTTTATCCGTGTCTACTTTTATTGGGAAAAATTTCTCATTGTGTTTTTCTAGCTTTGATTTTGATGTTCGCTACTTCGCTATTCGGTAATTCGTACCCCTTTTGAGTTCGTTGATATACGTTTTAGTTCGACCGGTTTCATGGTTCGCGTCGTCTACTTAGGATAGATTGTCGTTTCGATTATCAATTTGTTCATTGAAGAAGAAGAGGATGTTGCCAAGTGTCCAAGTGAGAGGTGTAGCTTTGAGATGTACGTTCTTTAGGAAGGTGGTCAACGATAGCGAGTGTTTGTGGACACTAGTAAGATAAAAGTGGTTAAGAGTAGAAAGTACCTAAGACACCATCTGAGAGACGATTGTCCTAAGAAATGGTAGGTACTATTGGCGATTCATTTCTATCTTCTATAGATTGCGTAGGCATCGCGGAGGTGGAAGATCCATGAGAGGAACTATGTGATACATGATTTAAAGTTGGGGAGTAGAACTTAGAGATGATATTTTATGGATCAAAGAGTGTGGTCTACCCAAATCATAAGAATCTTTAGCATATGTTTGACAAGAGGTTAATATATGTTGAAGAGAAGTTGGGTGTGGAATTTCTCAGTGACTACGATTGTCTGATTCGCAACCGTAAAGGAAGGGCAGACATCGTGGTAAGAGCGTTGAGCGGGGGTGAACGAGTGAAACTTAGATGTGTGTGAGGAATGATTATGATAATTCAGTTCGGAGTTAAGAGGATGATATTGACAGCCTAGAGAGAGAGGTTCAAGGATGAGAACAAGTAAGAAGAATGATTACTTGGTTTAGACCAGTAAATGGAAAGGAACGAAGATGGAGGAATGTACTTTGTGGACCAGCTATTGGTTTCATTGAGACGAAGCGTAAGGACATCAATCATGCAAGGTATTTGATACATCCGAGAACTGATAAGACGTATTATTACCTTAGTAAGAGGTTTATGGAGGAGTTGGCGAGATTTTTCGCTCGGTGGGTTTGTAAAGAACCATGGGGTGTCGCGTTGATCATCAAGATACATGATGAAATACTTACTTCGCGATAGTGGTAAACGTGTTATAGAGTCTTGCGAAAGCGTATGTAGAGAAGTACGACTTATCATTCTCTAAGGAGTGAACTAAGTGAGCGTACAAATCAGGCGTTGGATGGTGAGTTGAGAGCATGGGTGTGTGTGTTTGATTTTGGAGGAAGCCGGGGTATACATTTACCCTTAGCTGAGTTCTCCTATATCAACAATTATCATTTTAGTATAGAGTTGTGTCGTGTGAAAAGTTGTATGGAAGGTAATGTGGGTCACCGTTATGTAGACAGAGGTTGGAACAAGCCAACTAATTGGTCCTGAACTAGAAAGAGGGACTATGAATAAGGTTTTCTAACTAAGGAAAGACTTAAGGCAGCAAGAGATCGCCAAAAGAGTTATGCGAATTATTGCTGTAAGCCCTTAGAGTTTGGTGTTGGTGATATTGTGAGGTTAAAAGTATCTCCTTGGAAGGGTGTTGTGCGTTTCGGTAAGAAAGGCAAGTTAGCACCGAGATACGTAAGACCGTTTGAGATTTATGGAAAGGATTTGATTTGTGGTATACCAGTTGAAGTTAGCTGTGTAATTGAGTGGTGTACATGATACGTTTCACGTATCTAGTGGAAAGAAGTGGTTGGCAGATGATAGTCTTGATGTGCCATTAGATGAGATTAAGGTTGATAAGACTCTCCGTTTTGTCAAGAAACCTATTGGGATTATGGATCGAGATTTCAAGGGTTTGAAGTTCGGTGAGATAGCGTTGGTAAAGGTATGGTGGAATTCTAAGCGTGGTCCTGAGTTTACTTGGGAACGTGAGGATCATATGTAATTAATGTTTGTTTTGTGTGTATCCATTATATGTGGTATTTCCTGCGGTTACCATTTGGATTTTCATTTGGTTCGAGGGTATCGTACCTACCTGTGAGAAGTCGTTTGGATCATTGGTGTTATTGATCAGGGAGTGTATCTATTTGCGTGTATCGTTGGAGTGATGGAATGTTTTCTATCGTGTGAATTCAGGTATTTAGTCGGTTCACATTTTTGCGATTCTTTCTCTGTGATTTTATGGTGTGGTATTTTTTCCGTTAAAAAATCCATAAATTTTCTTTTGCTGTCGTGAGTGGTGACTAGAGTAGTTGAAATCTCGGGACGCGATTTCCCTAAGTGGGGGATGATGTAACAACCGTGGTTTTGGCAGGTCAGTTTGACTGATAGTCCTGACTTGGTTGACGTTTGTTTGGTGTGTCTTAGGTGTTTGAAGTGATATAAGTGAGTTTTAGCACTAAATCCCTTTGCGTAAATGGTTTTTATGGTTATTTGGAAAGTATGGAATTTGGAAAAGTTCATTTTGATTGCCTTTGTGGTGTAGAAATGACTTGTGTAGTTTTGGTGTTTTTGTGTTTTTGCGTAACGAGTCTTCGTTCAAGTATTTGAGCGTTAGCAAGTTACGAGGAGTTTGTTTTTATGAGTTATGTTTCAAAAGAGTGTATAATTCTATTTTTAGAAACTTTATTTTGAAAATGAATATTTTCCGGTTTGTTGTAAAATTAAGGTTTATTGCGAAAGATGTTAGGTTTCGATATGGGAATACATAAATTATGAGAAGTATGAGGTTTTGAGTGTAATAAATTAATTTAATAAAAAAAATATATATATATGTATAAGAAAAATCGGTTGGAAGAGGATAAGGGAAAAAGGAAACAGAATTTGAGTCCAATTATAACACTTAATTAAAAGGAATCCTAGCCCAACCCAAACAAGCCCAACCTCCAACCCATATCACCCCATAAACGACCTATACCCCTTATTTTCTGCAAATTTGGTCGATCACAAGGGCAAGAGAAGAGGAGAAAAATTAGGGTTTATAGTTTTGAAGCTAAAATCAAGAATCAAGGTAAAATCCCTAAAACCCTATGTTTAAATTAATTAGTTATTGATCTAATTCATGTAATAATTATATGATGGATTAGGGTTTGTGTTAACTTCTGTAAATTAATGTTATTAAACATGTTGGGATCAATAATTAGTAATAGTACGATGTTTGGTTAAGAGAATTGAGCGTAAAACATGCTAGTTATTGAGTTATGGTTTGGACAGAAAAGTAGTGCTGTAAAGATGTGAGTGTAATTAACAGATGGTGATGAGTTAGATCACGAATTTCTAGTCTAAATCGAATTTTAATGAAAGAGCTTTCCAAAAAGTCCATCCACGATTGATTTCAAGGTCGGGAAGTTGGTCTTTTGATTTTTCTTTGTTAAGGTGTCAAAGCTGTCAAACCGGGACAGAATTTTGGTAAAAGTTTGATAGTGAGTTGTGGTTGTAAAAGTGGTATTTTGACTAGCCCTTCTGGAATAGTTAAGTATTAAGTTATATTATACTACCACGAAAAGGATTCACGATAAAAACTTGTGGAAGTATTTAGTGTTGATCAAAACTTTTTGGTGTGCGTTCAGATCCGAATTTGAGTAGTTGACAAGTTTGATTTTCTTTTGAGTATTTGTGTGTGTTATTGGTCCATGGCCTTCTGGGATTAGCTTCTATGCTTATGAGAGACCATGGTAAATTTTTGGTGTGAGTTGTTGAGCTTTATTTGTCGTGATTTCATGTGGGCGAACGTACCCAAAAATTCTGCGTTTTCTGATTTTAAGAGTACAAGGGATTTAGTGAGTGTTAGGTTATGGTGGTGGTTAGTATGGTGTATAGGAGATCCATGGTGGGTCATATGAGTCTTAGACATCCATCATATGTGTGTTACATGGGTTGTAGCTTTTAGCTTGACCTTGTGTAATGTGGATTATTTTTGTGTCCTATAGATTGTGAATTGTTTTTGTGGAAGCTGCGGAGTTTAAGGTGAGTTCATAGTCCCATATTTTTACTTTGTTTTAAACTTGGGATGGGAATGATGCTTGTCTTAAATATTTGAGTTAGTGTGATTATGTGTGGTTTAAAAGCTTGGACTTATAATGTTATCGTAATAATGCTATGTGGTACATGAAAGTGTGATTTCGATTAGGTTAGCGACCTAATTGATGTTGTGTGATATGTGATTCCGATTAGGTTAGCGACCTAATTGATGCTTTGTGATATGTGATTCCAATTAGGTTAGCGACGTAATTGATGCTGTGTGATTTCCAATTGGGAGGATGCTTATCCTGTTGCTCGCGCATCCGACCCAATTGAGGATGTGTTTTGGAGCGGGGGTCACGTTCCGGCCCGATGGTTGCCTTTTGTGTGATGATTGGTTTATGGATACATGTAGCTTGTATGATAACTATATTTATTTTTCCAGCTATGTTTTTATAATCACAGTGAACTGGTTGCCTTGAGAGTGTAAGTGTGTCTAAACCTATGAATCTCACCAACATTATGTTGACGTTTTAAGCATCATTTTCAGGTGAGCTTTCTAAGGATAAGATAGAAGGATGTGATTAGACGAGACCCTAGTTGCATTGGAAGTGGTTTATCATGTTGTTATCTTTCGGGTATTGTTATGACACTTTGTGTCTATACTTTTCCATTTTTATTGCACGTAGTTAATCTCTATATAGACACCATGTGTTGTGATGATATCCATGAAGTTACACCCTCGCGTTTCCACCGTGGCGGGGTGTGACATATATGGTACGTCTGGGGGATTGATCGTTCTCTAGGGGAATAGTGTCGTTGAGGATTGAAGTGTAAATCAACTAGGTCTAAAGGTGAGGGATAATTCTTTTTGTATTTTATATTTAATGAAAGCGGTAAAAATCTCAGATTTTGGTAGAGAGGGCGGAATTAGTTGCTAATCAACTAACCCAAACTACAAATTAAACTAAATAAACAGAAAAAAAATAACAATAAAATAAAAGTGGTGGACTTCGTATATGAGACAAATGTGTTTACTTAGATTTCACTACTCCCTAGTTATCTCTTGTTGGTTTTTTGAATGTCACAATTGTTTAGTTGAAGGGTTGAATTCCTTAATATCAGTCGTGGGGGCGTGCACATCCTTCCCCAACTATATGAATATCTGTTTCCTCTTATAACAACACGTTTAGTACCCTATCATAGAATCATCAACATCTACTCATGCATTAAATACAACCAATAAAACTGTAGTGCACATTCGATTACGTTTCTTAAGACGTTCAAGCTTGTTACACAAAGGAGGTTAACCAGTTTTCTTAAGCCTAACGCGAATCAATCAACCAAACAATAAACAACTTACCAACAATTAGTAAATAGGGTTTGACATATTGAATGATTAAAAAGTTACTTATCTTCAATGAAACATGAGAGAAAATAGGGTTTGGGAACCCTTAAAATCTCAAAAAATCCGGCCCTAGGGTTTGTCTCCAAAGTTGCACATACTTAATGAATGAAAAAGACTAAATTATATATAGATATTACAAGCTGACGGCATCAGGTTATAAGTCCTTACGCCATCAGAATGCCGCTTTTTAGGGTTTCATATTGCGCAAACAACATCCTGACGTCGTCACTCTTTATTGCTTCTAGTCCGTCTCGTTGTACGCTAAAGCCAGACGTCCTCAACTTAATTGCACCTGATGCCGTCAGGTGCAAATATTCAATTTCTTTTTGGGGCATCATGTTGTAATTTTCACCAGTTTTATCTTTATGTGACGGCGTCAGTATCCAAAGCCTGACGTCGTCAGGCGTCAGGTGTAAATCCTGATTTTTCTTTGACTTTTTTGTTTTCTTCATTATTTAGCATAAAAACGTCCAAAATGCTCTATATTCCATAAATCATGTCCCACATACCTAAAATGAGGAAAGAAATGATTTGAGGAAATATTTGATCATAAATTAACGACTTAGGGCTTAAATGACCCCCTAAAAACACATCAAATAAATCCTTATCAAATATCCCTACATTTGGGATTTGCTTGTCCTTAAGCAAATGAACTTTTATACTGATTTACAAGTTAGGGGTCATTTAACATTAATATAAAAGTAATTACAACAAATAATCATTCTACCTTAGTCAAAATAAGTACGGAAATTGTACACTAGCACCTCACATTTAGTGTTTGGATACTTTCATCTCTTGGGTGTTATAAGTTTATATATAACAAATAGAAATGGAAAAATATCACTCACTACCTGTCATAGCAAATAGACTACCATAGGCTTGGAAAAAGATCAAACCTCCACCACTTTGGTGTAAGCACCTAGGATAAATTATCAAAGAGGTCTTTTAAAGGGTTATAACATTAGGTGTAAGGGTATGGAAAACATGGTTTGTTGGATAAAGGGATAGTTTACTGGTGGCAAGTCAATTGTCTTGGTCAATTACATGTACAATGAGGCGTTGCTAAGCTAAGACTCAACTCAACTTAAACTAACTACGAATTCTTTTTGGACTTTTCAAGACACTATTCGACTTAACATAAATAAAAGAAATGGATAGTATCCCGTATGTTTTTCTCTTTTCTTTTTCCTTTTTTTTTACTTCTCTTTTCAATTTTTTTTTCTTTTTTTTATATATATTTTTTTCATACACTTTTACTCTACCATCCAAAATAATACATCATATGAAGCTCGTTTCCTCCATACACTTAAACTTTTACATAATCAAAAATAAAGACTTGAATTAAGAAAATCGAAACACTTTGAGTACTTTAAAATATTAACGCATACATGGGATAAATAAATGATGTTCTTCCCCATTACTCCATAACACTAGTACCTTATACATGAGTCCCAATTGTCCCAAAACACTATGTACAAGATATGACTCGACTTAGCAACCATGTAATCAATTAGACAATTAACTAAGTGTTTAAACATGTAACAATAATGCACTAAAGATGAGTGCATACAAGGAAGGCTAAGGCGATTTGGGTGTACATTTAGGGGTGGATTGTAAACAAATTCTTCCTTCAAGTAAGAGGCTTGATTGGCTCCAAAACGGTCAACCTAAATTGACTAGGGATGGTCAACAAGGTCAAACAGCTCAGAGTCAATTGAGGAGGGGGAATTGGAGTGGTGTGGTTGAGTGTTTGGTGAGACTTTGGAGGAGGGGGGAGGCAAGGTTACTGGAAATTAGGGGGTGTTAATGGAGGTTAGGGACGATGGGTTAAAGGGGGTTGAAGGTTTGACCTGGTCAACGACCAGGTTTAATATAAAAAGGGGAAATGGGCTTTGGTGGTGGGCTGGGGTATGGTTTTTTTAATGGATCAGGCCAAAGGGGTGTTGGGTGGAATTGGATTTGGTTTTTGTTGGGTTTAATAACTTTAAAGGTTCGTTTGGTATTTTGTTAAGCACAAGGACCATTTTTGAAATTTTGAAAAACAAAGGGACCTGTTGTGGCATAATTTAAAAGTTATCATAAAAACCATTTTTACCACATGTGAGTATTAGAAAGACCAAAATTACAAATTTCCAAAATTTGAAACCCCGAGGACCAAAATTGCAAAGTGTGAAAGTTTAGGGGTCATTTTTGTTAAACTGTGAAAAACTTTTATCCAAGGACCAAATTTGAACATTTTTGAACTTCCAAGGACTAAAAATGATTTTTCATCCAAAAATATCCCACCAGGGACCAAATCTGCCAAAATCCGAAACTTCAGGGACTGAACTTGTAATTTTCCAAAACTTTTGAGATTTTTCACCAAAGGACAAAATATGACAACTTATGATTGTAAAAGGACCTTTGGTGATAATTTTCCATATTTTGAATGACCAGGGACTAGTTTTGTAATTTTATAAAAGTTGAGGGACTAAAACTGCCAATTTTGCAAACTTTGTATTTTTTCATCTGTTTTTGCTCATTTTGCATCTAAAACATAAAAAACACAATTTTGAAATATTTTAGGTATTTTAATGCATTTCTGAGTGTTTTTGTATGTTTTGCAGTTCCGATTTGACCAAAAATTATGAGTGTTTGAGCACTCATCAATCCCCCACACTAAACTATTGCTAGTCCCTAGCAATAACTGTTTTGAAAACTTGATGGATTTTAATCTCTTTACCAAAAGCCATCACTTCTGGAGTAGCCAGGTGTAATAACTGTGGCACACCTGATAGCCGTGTGATTTTGAGCAAACCACCAGCTGTCAACGGATTTGATTAGTCTTTACCAAAAGCCGTTTGCTTCTGGACTAGCCAACTCTTGATGGAATAGTCAACATCTTGGTGAGCTGATTACCAATTATGGATTTTCCACTGCCTTTACCACAAGCCATAATCTTGCGGGCTAGCCAACTCATTCGCTTTATGGGATATGGGGAGTTGAGGAACCATACAATTTTGGGCAAATTGCAAGCCGTAAATGGATTTGAGATGTCTTTACCAAGAGCCGTTTGCTCCTGGACTAGCCAATCCCTTTTGTCACTTAGACAAGGCGGACTGATAACCACAAAAATTTTGAAGCACAAGTGAAAAATTTTTGAAATTTTGGCTAAAAACGGGGGTATTATATAGTAAAATGTGATAAAATTCGCTAGAATAGTGAATACCCCCCCACACTTAGCATGAATATTGTCCTCAATATTCAAAGTCTCGGCTATTATGCCGACTCCTTGAACGTAAAAGGGCAACATTACAAGCTAAGCGTGGAAAACACCAATTTGTTTTTCACTTCATTTGTAACCATAGCATGGGGGACTCCCCCACACTTAGGGTGAAAACCCTATAAGCATGCTACAGTTTTTGTTTACCGAGTCTCTAGCTTGAGTCGACCCCGAATTCATTTGTCCTTGGGGAAGCATGATGTGGAAGAAGCAATCTCAATCGGACTTTCATTCAACATGTTTGGACAAACATTTGAAGCACGTGAAAGTTCCACACCGATGAGATAAGTATCCGGCTCAAGATAATGATACATGAAAATGCCGGGATCAAAGATAATGTCTTCATTCCCGAAGGAATGAAGAACGGGAGAAGTCACCCGATAGGTGAAGAAAGGTAGAAAGATCTTGATGACAATCAAGATTGATTCATCATCATCAGAAAGAGAATTCATGATTGGTGTATCATGAATCTCATCAGTAAAGCTCGTATGATCTAGACATATTATGGATGGGAGGGTTGGGATTTTGATGTCAATCAAATTCTCAAGGTTGAGAATATTTCCCTCCGGAACACAAAGGTTATCTTTGTCTAGATCAAAGTGAAAGTTATCATACTCCAGTGGAGATATGATATGAGTGAGTTCACCAGAGAACTCCTCAAATGTAAATGAATCATATATGGGGAGAGAAATTTGAGAATGAGAAGTGGTACTGCCACTAATCTTCTCTTCCATATGATCAAAGGTAAAGGCTTTAAACTCTGGAATAGGATCATCGGAGAAAATGTCACTATCCTTGATGGGGATAGGAGATGAAATAGGTTTCATATTGAAAGCCTCGATTTTAGAAATGAGGAGATTGACATTCAATAATGTTGCACGAAGTCCTTCATCCTTGATTTCAGTGTCAATCTCAACATTCTCTTCTTCTAAGCTAACTAGCTTAGAAGGTAATTCTTCCATAAAAATGATGTCTCCACAAGATAACGAGTCGTCATCAGTAGAATCGGAGAACATCTCAACATGATCAGTTGGGAAGAATAGAGGAGGAGGAATATCATACAAATGATCAAGAGTTCCCTGTGACTCTCTTGGGATTGGGACAAGGTCCTCAACACTAGACTTTATGAATTCGTCCGATTCCTTATCAGGAACAGTGTCAAGATGCTCGTCCCCCATGATCAAAGAGTGAGTGGGAACCTCGGGTGTGATAAGAGTGGGTTGAGATGGAATCTCAACTGATGGAATCTCATCTGATGAACCTGATGAATCTTTATAAAATCCAAGGATATCAAGTGTATCCTCATCATCACTGTCATCAGGAATGAAACGAAATCGAGAGCTAGATCTGGCTGCTTTTTCTTTTGCTATTGATTCCCTAATAGATCTTTCATAAGCATCTTGGGAATTTATTTTAGCAGCCTGTTTGTCAGCTAACAATTCTTCCATCGATTTTTGGTTTGGATTATCTGGGGTATGTGTGATTCCTCTCAAATCTTTCACTAAATCCAAGAGATCAAGGAGAAGACTTTGAGGAATTGGTGGAGATGGAGGTTCGTCATAATACGATGTGTCAAAATTGTTACAAGGAAATGGATTCCTTGTTTGACAATCGGAGCTGAAGTGTGGACCTCCACAGTAATCACAACAGTAAAACTGATGTGGCTGTGAGTCGTATGTGCTAATATAATCGTTATCAGGAAGCTGCTCATAGACAAGCATGTTTCCCGATTGACAATCAGAACTGTAGTGTGAACCACCACAGTACTAACAACAGTAAAACTGTTGAGTATCATGGTGTGGTAACTGATGGAATGAATCAGCCGTGTCATGGTAGGAATCGGGATTCTGGTTATAGACAGACCCGTTTCCTGACTCTACCATGCCACAACTGGGGCAATTGCCACCATTATAAGGATTACCACACCAATGGCAAACAAGAAGGTGTGGATGAGACATAGAAAGAATCAAAAGGTTTGGGAGGGTGAGGAAATGAGAATCAAAAGGGTAGGAGGGTGAAGAAGGATATTTTTGGTGTTTTTGGAAAACATTTGATACAAATGATAAAGAAAATGTTTTTGTGTTTTTTGTGTTCGTTGAAAACTGAGTTTAAAATGTTTTCGGGAACGGTTTTGTAGTTTGATAATAAGAAAATATGAACAAAGGATGGATAAATGTACAATGGAACGAATTCCAAAATCACTAATCAGAAAAACCGTTTAGAATAGCGCGCACACCTCCCCGGCAGCGGCGCCAAAATTTGATTGGCTCCAAAACGGTCAACCTAAATTGACCAGGGATGGTCAACAAGGTCAAACAGCTCAGAGTCAATGCTCCGCGGAATATAGTGGTTTCCCCAGGTCGTTATGTCCCAGCGAGGTGTGATGGTTATAAAACGGTTTCGTGATCGGGTGAATTTGGACAGGAAAAGGTTTGTGAGTGATTAAACTTGGGAATCTACAAAGAAATAGCTTATACAAGCTATAAAGATGATTACGTGAAAGTTAGATACCTAAAAACGCTTGAAATCTAAAAACGCGTACGTTTACGTTTGAAATAACGTGAACGTACAAAGTAAAACGTGAAAAACGAAATCTGGAAACCCCCAGGGGGTGAAAATGACTTTTTTACAAACCTAAGATAAAAAGAAAATTTAAAATGAAAATAAAGTTATTAAAATGATTATTTCGATATTTAAACACTAATTAATTACTTAAAACTATTTTAAATCTAATTTAAAATAAACTAAAAATGATAAAGGTTACAAAATAAATTAAAAACTTACAAAAATATTTTCTAAACCTCTAATTGAACTTGAAGAAAGTATAAAAAATAAAAATAAATATTTTTGTCTTTTTATGGGTTTTTTATTAATTAAAAACTATTTGTATTAATTAAACTAATTAAACTAATTTAAATTACTAATAATACCTAAATGACTTAGAAAATTATGGAAAAATTCCTAAAATTATTTTATAACATATAAAAGCTAGGAAAAATATAAAAACTAGGTATTGCTTTATAAAAACTAATTATGCTATTTAAAACTTAATTATTAATTAATTACTAATAAAACTAATATTAATTCTAATAATTACTAAATGACAAAATAAAAATCTGAGAAAATTACTAAAATTACTTTACAATAAAAGGTAATTAATAAAAATATAAACAAGCTAAGTGCTTAACAAAAATTTAAAAATGAAAATTAAAATTAAATTACATTAAACAGAAATTATCACTTAGAATTAAGTTTGATTTTCTGGATTTTCTTTTTGGAAACTTGTTTTATATCTAAAAATGAAAAACTTTTGTAAAAACAAACTTTTTAAAACTTAATAATAAGCTGTTTGAGAGCTTATTAGTGAGACAGTTGACTTTGGTCAACTGTCAAGGTAAAAAAGTGATGTAGGCAGCTAGGGGGGCCCACAATGGTGAAATAAGATGTGAATAAGCTGAGTGAACTAAAATAAGCTGGAAAAAGCAACAAAGTAGTACTGAATAAGCTAAGGGAGTGATTAAGCTAATCCAAAAACTAAATGGAACTCAGAATCTGGGACAACTTTGAGTGACCAAGCAGCCCTATCAAATGGAGTTCAAACCTCAGAATAAGCTTAAGGATTTGAAGATGAGCTTATTGGCTTCTCAAAAAGCCAATAAGCTCATTGTGGGGCCCACTGTGTAGGCCATGAGAGGCTATGAAAGTTCGGGTCTGAGCTGAGTATCTGTGTGCAGGGCAAAGGGTTGCCCTGCAGCCTACTTTGATCAAGTGTGGACACCAAAATAAAAATCATAAAAATGCAATGACCATGGGAATCCAGAGTTGAGATGGCATAGTATAACATGCAACAAACCACATTGCTTGAATCACAACACAAAAATCAAAAATATTCATGCAAGTTTTGTAAAAATCTGAAATGCCACTTTTGACTTTTTGCTTAAAACTTAAACTTTGAATTAAGTGAACTTCTAATGGACAATACAAGCTATAAAAGTTGTAATAAGCTATATTAAACTTAAATTAAGCTACAACTACCAATAATAAGCTAAAATGAGGTTTTGTGGAACTTACATTCCACACAGTGGACAGTTGAGGGGGTGTTTCCTTGATTTTGACTTTTTGTATGTTTAAGGTACCATTTATATGACTCCTAAGGCCTAACTAAACCTAAAGCAACTTACAAATACCAAGATTACAACACTGCAACCACAAGAACACCTAGCAACCTACTATTCCAAACACACCTTAAATTGTAACTGTTTGATGAATTTCAAAGCAAAACAGTGATTTATCCCATACTACTTAATCACAAAGACAAATTATGACATAATAAGCTTAAGTGAGCAGAAAAACTCCAATAAGAAAAGTAATAACCTAAGATTACTAGTTATGGCAGTTAAGTCAATATTATAAGCATCAAACAAACCTAATGAGCAAACAAGTTATATCAAGCAATACTATCACAAATTATAACTAAGTAAACTCAGAAAGCACATAGTGAGCTAATGGTGATCAATGATGCAGATAGATAAGCTAAAGACAGATGATCAGTGGATAAGCTAAAAAGGAAAATTTTGCAAAGTGATGAGAAAAACCTTAAAATTGTATTAAACTGAGTTTAAAAGTTTACAAGACTGGAAATTAAACTAAAAATAAAGATTACACTAATTACTAAACTAAATTACACTAAAAGCTATTTTATATCTAAAATCCTACTACTCCACAACTGCTGCTTCTTTTTCTTTTTATAAGGACCCAAGTAGGGTTTTGAGACTTTCCCACTTTGCTCTGACCGTTGGATAAGCTTCTATCAATCCCCACCGTTCAAATTCCATTTGGCGGGAAAATGGGAGGGGGCAGTTTTGAGTGGATTAGGTGTAGTAGCTGGGTACATTAATTGAGGAGGGGGAATTAGAGTGGTGTGGTTGAGTGTTTGGTGAGACTTTGGAGGAGGGGGGAGGTAAGGTTACTAGAAATTAGGGGGTGTTAATGGAGGTTAGGGACGATGGGTTAAAGGGGGTTGAAGGTTTGACCTGGTCAACGAGCAGGTTTAATATAAAAAGGGGAAATGGGCTGGGGTATGGTTTTTTTAATGGATCAGGCCAAAGGGGTGTTGGGTGGAATTGGATTTGGTTTTTGTTGGGTTTAATAACTTTAAAGATCCGTTTGGTATTTTGTTAAGCACAAGGACCATTTTTGAAATTTTGAAAAATAAAGGGACCTGTTGTGGCATAATTTAAAAGTTATCATAAAAACCATTTTTACCACATGTGAGTACTAGAAAGACCAAAATTACAAATTTCCAAAATTTAAAACCCCGAGGACCAAAATTGCAAAGTGTGAAAGTTTAGGGGTCATTTTTGTCAAACTATGAAAAACTTTTATCCAAGGACCAAATTTGAACATTTTTGAACTTCCAAGGACTAAAAATGATTTTTCATCCAAAAATATCCCACCAGGGACCAAATCTGCCAAAATCAGAAACTCCAGGGACTGAACTTGTAATTTTCCAAAACTTTTGAGATTTTTCACCAAATGACAAAATATGACAACTTATGATTGTAAAAGGACCTTTGGTGATAATTTTCCATATTTTGAATGACCAGGGACTAGTTTTGTAATTTTATAAAAGTTGAGGGACTGAAACTGCCAATTTTGCAAACTTTGTACGTTTTTCATCTGTTTTTGCTCATTTTGCATCTAAAACATATAAAACACAATTTTGAAATATTTTTGGTATTTTGATGCATTTCTGAGTGTTTTTGTATGTTTTGCAGTTCCGATTTGACCAAAAATGATGAGTGTTTGAGCACTCGTCAAGGCTTAAAGTTAGAAACGAAAAAGATAGGCTCTGAAGGGTGTACTAGGGGTATCGTGTACTAAAATGAGTACATCGCAAAGGTGTGGGAGAATTACTTGACCAATGAAGTCAATGTAATTATAATACAGGTTTAAAACATGTGTTATCCTAATGACTCTTATCATATAGTAAATCCTAACTACATGAATGTAGTCTTACTAGCGGTCTCGGGATGCATTGCTAATGCAAGTTCTAGAATCTAAATACTACCAGTACACTCACAAGCACCAACAATGAATGCTTTTCCCTAAAGATCTAAAGGTGAACCTCACATATCTGGGTGGAAATTTTTAAGTGGTACGGTTTTTGTGCTAGTCATACAATTCCTATCCATGAGACGCTTATTAAGACTAAAGTTTCACTCCTATATGGTGCAAAATATTTTAAATTTGGTGCCAAAATTACCCTAACAAGTATTTCTCTTAGTTTTATTACACATCTACTATTAAACTAAACAAAAATCAAGTGAAGTTATAGTTTCTAAGGTACCTTAATTTACCCTCCCTACACTTAAATCGAACATTGTCCTCAATGTTTAAAATACAAAATGTAAAATTAAAGATAAATGAAAATGAAAGAAACTAATACTCCTCTGATTCGCTCGGTATGGACGATAGTGGTAACATGGTTAAATCCTCCTCCAAGAAATGAACATGTAAAGCTACACTCCTGAAATATAATCATCTTCTTGTCCAATATAACCTATTAAACAACAAAGAAAACAAACACAAAACCTCGCATAAAATCGGCGATAAATGCTATATAAAAGTAACTTCTAGAAAACGATTAAAGATATAATGCTTGCAAAATAAATGTTTGCAGATTTCTGGAGTTTAAAAATTAAAGATTTTACGAAACTATACAATTCCAGCAGAAAAACAAAACCCTGGAAAATTTTCAGGAACAACACCTGACGCCGTCAGGTTATGACCCCTGACGCCGTCAGAAGTGATCTGACAGAATTCTTTATATTTTGTTTTCAGAAAATTTCTGGAAAACTCTATGTTTTAATACCTGCAATCCTGCAAAACATCTATTGTGACTCGATACAAGCATTTGACTCAAACAAATACTAATATGTATGCTAAACTCTAATTGTTATCGTTCATGTTCATTTGTTCTTAGAAACAAATATGATCTTCCCTACACTTATCTTTTTCCAAAATACCTTTATATGTAATTAAGATGAGGTTAAAGACAAAATAAAGCATTTTCACAATTTATTAGAAACATGAACAATGAACAAAAAGATAAAGCATATATACGGAATCTAATAAAAACAAACAAATAAAAAAAAAACAATGAAAAAGCTTGGGTTGCCTCCCAAAAAACGCGTTTCTTTATTTATGAGTCTTGTAGCTAGACTCAAAGTCATGCCCTATCCTATGTGAGTGAGTTCCTCTTTAAGGACATCCTTAGGGTCGAACTTTGCTTTTAATTTTCTATTTGTGCGCTTTGTTCAGTATGACCTTTCAAAATTTTCTCCATCCGGATCATGTAATGTCATTTTTAAATGCAATGATCCATCTTCTTCCTTAGGTGGCTTGTTCCAATTCCACTTATTCATTCCTAGGTTAATTGGCAAAACTCTTAAGAATTCATTCATTTTTCCAAAAATTAGAGGATCCTCAACTGGGTCCAATTTGGTGTCCCTAGCCAAGAGTTGCTCTACCGAATGTGTTTGGTTCACAAATTCCTCTTCTAGGTAAAATGAGCATTGGGGTCCTATGAAGTCTCTATTTATCCAAGGTCTGTATCTAGATGGCTCTTTTCTATGTCAATCCAATGAGGTGCCTCACCAGTGTCATAAGCATGTTTCTTAACATCATATATAGATCTATATTCGCCTTCCCCTACGTTATTCTAGACTCCTTACAATCAATCATTGCACTAGTGGTGGCTAAAAACTCCCTTCCTATTAGCAATGGGCATGTAGTGTCACTAACCATATCAAGGATGTGGAAAGATGCTAAAAGTGTTAACTTCCCTATGTGTACCAATACGTCTTTTACTACTCCAACCGGGTATGCAACACTCCCATCTGCTAAGCCAATTATTACTCCCGTTTCTTCAAGTTTTCCTAACTTAAGACTCGTGTAAAGGGATAATGGAATCAAATTAAGGCTCGATTCTGGATCGGCTAAGGTATCAAAAGCTTCGGAATTCCCTAACATACACGGCAAAACTAATATGCCCGGGTCATCTAACTTTTTAGCCAACTTATTTTGAACGAAAGCGGTCCCATTTTTACCCAACTTTAGCTTCTCCTCATATTTTTCCAAAAGGGCATTGTAGTAAGGAGCACGAGCTAAGACATCAATAACAGGATGTTCAGGGTGAAGTTCCTTGAATTCTTCGTCGAGGTTTTGATTTGGAAGTTTCAATTGGTTGGTTGACCAACTTAGTTTCAGGTGCTTTATCTTGTTGGTCTTTTTGTAAGATTTGAGTTTGTTTAAAACACGTACTCATAGCGTTGACCAAATAGAATTATGGACAAGAACTAGGGGACGAAACTGATGAAATGGAGTTAATATTTAGTTTCGTGTTCTTGACGGTGTCACTTGGAAGTGCTCCCAATTCTCGGTCATTGAGGGCCTTCAACACATTGTGTCAATTTTATTTGTCATCTTGCTTTATTTTTGTTTGAAATTGGCTTCAAATTTAGCTATACGAGCTTCTTGAGATGCCATAAAATTGGACAGTAATCCTTCAAGATTATTGGAAGAATTGTAGTTGTTAGAAGGATTATTGTTGAAAGGACGGTTCGAGGTTGAACTGGTTGATTGGAAACGATTAGGTGGATTGGAAGAATTGTTTTGAGACGGGTTTCAGTTTTGCTTCCACCTAAAGTTTGGTTGATTTTTTCAAGAGGGGTTGTATGAATCACCATAAGTGTTTGGCTTGGATTTGAAAGTGTGCCACTTTTCTCTCGCTCCATCGGTACGCGAGGATGCGTAGTCCGCAAAAAGCTTGTTCGGGGAGTTCCATGCAATCACGAGTATCGTGGGGACCACTAGAATATTCACATGAATAAGTGATTTTGTTCACTTGGCTTTAAGGTTTAGGAGCCTCGTAGGATTTCATGAGAAACTTGACTTGGTCTTCAAGTTCCATGATCCTACGATCGGGAATGTTTGGATTGTTCAAAGGCAAAAATATTGCCTTGACCTTTTGTTCAAATCACGGGAGTCGTTTCAACATTCGTTGTCATAGAAAGCAAGATCTTCTATGATTCCCCATGATTCTTCCGATATCTTGTCACGTAGCTTACCACCGGCCGCTTGGTCAATGGTTTGCCTTGTGGAGAGATTGACATGATCATAAAAAATTTGGACTTGGAACCAAAGATCGATGCCATGATGATGGACTTTTTGGAGTAAGTCCTTGAAATGAGTGCATGCTTCGTAAAGAGTTTCGCCTTGATGTTGTTGGAACATCAAGATGTCATTCCTTAACTTGGTAGTTCTCCCCGATGGAAAAAAAATTGAGCAAGAAAACAAGAGGTGAGATCATCCCAAGAGGTGATGGATCCCACGGGTAAACGCTCAAGCCATTGACTAGGTTGGTTACGTAGAGAGAATTGGAAGAAACGCAATCGTGTCATCTCTCGAGTGGCAACATCAACATCTATGAAATCAACGATTTTAAGGAAATCCTTGAGATGTTGGTTTGGATCTTCAGAATTAAGTCCATGGTATGTACATCCGCTTTGCATCAACCGGATGGTGTTAGATCGCAACGGAGACACATTGGCTCCTTGGTTGAGCTCAAAGGCATTTCGATAGCCTTGGTGGCTAGGTCGAGAGTAGTCTCCTAAGGTACGTGCTCTAGGTGGTTTGGGTGGGTTTTGGTGGTTTGGTTGTTGTGGGATGATGGGTACTAGGATATTACCATCCTCCATGATGGCGGATAATATGGATTACGAACAAAGACACGAAGAAAAAGATAGACTAAAGAATCCTAATAAAAAGAAAAATAGAAATCTCACTAGATATAAATCTAGTGAATAGACCTAAATGAAATAAAAATCAACCTAAACAATAATTATTCCTCGGCAGCGGCGCCAAAAATTTGATGCATGGATTGCAACCTCGCAAAAAAGTTTTACCTCTCAAGGGATCTTGAGAGATTTTTCAATCCTCCAGACAGTGTACCTGATCATTGAGTGTAGTATATGGCACGTCCGGGGGATTGATCGTTCTCTAGGGGAATAGTGTCGTTGTGATTGAAGTGTATGTCAACTAGGTCTAAAGGTGAGGGATGATTCTTTTTGTATTTAATATTTAATGAAAGCGGTAAAAATCAAAAGTTTTGGAAGAGAGGGCGGAGTTAGTTGCTAATCAACTAACCCAAACTACAAATTAAACTAAATAAACAGAAAAATATAACAAGAAAATAAAAGTGGTGGACTTCGTATATGAGACAAATGTGTTTACTTAGATTTCACTACTCCCTAGTTATCTCTTGTTAGTTCGTTGAATGTCACAATTGTTTAGTTGAAGGGTTGTATTCCTTAATACCAGTCGTGGAGGCGTGTACGTCCTTCCGCAACTCTATGAATATCTATTTCCTCTTATGACGACACGTTTAGTACTCTATCATAGAATTATCAACATCTACTCATGCATTAAATACAACCAATAAAACCGTAGTGCACATCCGATTACATTCCTTAAGACGTTCAAGCTTGTTACACAAAGGAGGTTAGCCAGTTTTCTTAAGCCTAACGCGAATCAATCAACCAAAAAATAAACAACTCACCAACAATAATCAATAACTAGGTTTTATTAGATCTAAGCAAATACTAAATCACTTAAGCTAGCATGTTAAAAGGAAGAGAAGCAATAAAGATAATCAAACAACACATAGACATATTGAATGATTAAAAAATTATGCATCTTCAATGAAACATGAGAGAAAATAGGGTTTGAGAACCCTTGAAATCTCAGAAAATTCGGCCCTAGGGTTTGTCTCCAAAGTTGCACACACTTAATGAATGAAAAAGCCTAAACTATATATAGAGATTACAAGCTGACGGCGACAGAACGCCACTTTTTAGGGTTTCGTATTGCCCAAACAACATCCTGACATCGTCACTCTTTATTGCTTCTGGGCCGTCTCGTTGTACGCTAAAGCCAGACGTCCTCAACTTAATTGCACCTGACGCCGTCAGGTGCAAATCTTCAATTTTTTTGGGCGTCACGTTGTAATTTCCACCAGTTTTATCTTCATGCGATGGCGTCAGCATCCAAAGTCTGACGTCGTCAGGTGTAAATCCTGACTTTTCTTTGACTTTCTTGTTTTCTTCATTCTTGAGCCTAAAAATGTCCAAAATGCTCCATATTCCAAAAATCACGTCCCAAGTACCTAAAATGAGAAAAGAAATGATTTGAGGCAATATTTGATCATAAATTTATGACTTAGGGCTTAAATGACCCCCTAAACACGCATCAAATAAATCCTTATCTTCTAGCCAGATTTAGTTTCTTCATTAAATACCGCTTTGTATCTCTCATATCTTAGACGCCATTTAGGATCATGATCAATTCTAGATCATGCGTGCATCATTATTGAACCTTGTTTGGATTTTTTTGGTAAAAACCTTATTTAGACTTAGAATTGAGTGAATAACAAATTTTCAAACTGTAAAACTAGAATTTCAGACATTCTAGCGACCTATGTAAATCAGCCACAATTGATAAATTTTTTAACAGATCATTCTATATCTAAGGTTGGCTAAATGCTCGCATCGATCATGATTAATGGTAATTATTGCCTATATAACAAGGTGAAATTTAGGTAAATGATGCAAAGAATTACTGATAAACCGAAGGACTAATATTATCTCATGCTAATACTAACTTCTTATGATTAATTAAAGGGCAATTTCATAACTCTCCTCCTTTTAGTTGAAAATTTCATATATACCCAAAAATGTATTAAAACCATTGTATATTATGCATTCAATAGTTTCACTTTGGGTATATATGAAATTAAAAAATAAAACATTTAATAATTATGACCTAATAATCGTGAGAAATCATAATACTAAACAAAACACCAAAATTGTTAGTAGAAGCTTAAGTCATTGTGAAAGCCCTAGCTAAATGGCAAAGCATTTCAACCATACCCATCTACACATGGGCAAAATTGTTGTAGGTTACTTTCTGGCCCTTTAAGCTATTCATTCATAGGTTGGCTCGTAACTACTTTCATTTTATAAGCAAATATTTATATTTGTTAAAACTTAAAACCTCTTCTACGTGTGTCTTACCGACGCGTAAATTTGTTGACGAGTTGTTTAATCCAAAAATATACATCTTATAAAAGCATAGTAGAGGCTATTGTTGAAATGTTCAAAATTAAGCATAAAGATTTTGGATGAGGCTATGTTTGTAAATACTACGTCAATTGGAGGGGATGGGTTTCTTGCGGTATTAGGTTCTGGAAGGGGAAATAGGGATTGGTTGGGTTCTTTAATGTAAATGCGCCACAAGATTTGGAATTGAAGATTATACTTTGGAAAAATTTAAGGGTTATAAGTTCAGTTGACGGTGCATGGTGTATCTTAGGAGATTTCAATGAGGTTAGAAGGGCACTTGAGCCAAAAAAAAATACGAGTTTAATAAAAGAGGGGCAAAAAAATTAAACGACTTTATTAGTGATGGAAACTTGATTGATATTCCTTTAGGAGGAAACGAATCACTCGAATTAGTGATGGTGGTTTAAAATTTTGCAAGTTGGATAGATTTTTGGTAAATCATAACTTTTGTGGGATATGGAACTCGCTTGGTGTGGTGGCAAAGGAATGAAAGTTGTCTAATCATTGTCCGTGAATATTCCTGATAAGATAGTTGACTTTGGACTTAAACTATTTCGCATTTTTGATGTATGGTTAGAGGACATGGAGGTTGAAAGTATAGTGGCACAATTGTGATCGAAAACAGTTTCATCGATAATTCCAGAGAAAAGCTCAACAATGAAGGGCTTAGAAAGTGAAGTAGATATAAGTATCAAAATAACAATAGTAGTATTGAAGATTATAGAAATGAAGCTACAAAGTGGGAAAAAGTGGCTGAGGTAAGATATAGACAAAGATGAAAATACAATATGGAAAGAGGCAAGAAGAAGATGGATTGATAAAGATAAATGTGATTGTCAGATGTTGAAACAAAAGGCGAGAGTTAAATGAGTGTTGGAAGGGGATGAAAATTAGAAGTTTTTTCACGATTATATTAAAAGAAATTACAGAAAATCTAAATTGAACGGGTTGATAATGAATAGGGAATGGTGTTTGATATGAATGGGGATTGGTGTTAAGAGCTGACTAAAATCAAAGAGAGTGTGTTAGAATACTACGAAGATATTTAGAGAGAACCTTCTCATACAAGTCCAACTATGGAAAATAACAGGTTTACAAAGTTAATTAGGGTCGAAAAAGAGGAGTTAGAAGTGGAGTTCTTGGAAGATGAGGTATGGAAATGCGATTAAAGTATATATGTGGAAGTAAAAAAGCTCTAGGTCCAGATGGTTTCAATTTTAGTTTTATTAAAAAGTTTTAGGATAATAGAAAAAAAAATCTGTTGATAGCTCTGAAGTGGTTTTGGAGGACGGATTTAATATCAAAAGGTTGCAATTCTCATTTTGTCACTTATATACCAAAATGTCATGATCCAATCGGATGAAGTGATTATAGACTAATGACATCAAATAAGGACTAATTATATGCAAAATTTATCTCATATAAATTGCTTATTTTATGTTATTTATGTAAGATATAATACTAAATTTCTTACTTTTGTTAATTACAGTAAATAACGGATCAATTGATGAAAGTTAAGGAAATGGACGTGTTTTGGAGCTGAAACGATGAAATCAAGCTAAGTCCACTTTACATAGATCCAATACGCCATATTTATCACATGGGATACCGCGTATCTGGTTCAAGACTTCATCAAATCCACAAGTCTTGAAGCGCATTAATACAGCGTATCAAATATGACCAATAGACCATATCCACCGGCGGTTCGTCCAGACTCTAGAATATTTTTATCCTGGGGCCTACACTATTATTGACCAATACTGCATATTTGAGGAGCCAATACCCCGTATCGACTGATGACATCAAATAATCCTGATATTTAAGTCTCAATTTCCCCCTATTATGCTCATTTATATTACTGATTATGTGGATATATACTTTGATTCCTTTATATTTTGTATCCAGGTTATAAGTGAGTGTAGGAGCTAAAGAGACGAGGAAATTGGAAAGAACATGCAAAGATAGACAAATCCAAGTATGCTAGAAGAAGCTACGGCGTAACATCATCTCTCAACTACGCCGTAGCTAGGATTTCAACTAAGAAGACCAAGTCAAAGATGATCAAGAGTTTACGGCGTAACCAATTTAATGGTTTACACCGTAACAAACATAAGTCTTATGAATCCTTAGATCTGAAGACTACGCCGTAACACCAATTTGGATTTACGGCGTAGCAACCTGTACAAGAATAGTCCTAGATCAAGAATTAACTTACGGCGTAACACATCATTGGATTACGACGTAATGAAGACTATGAGAGTAATCTGAGATCTGAGAAATTATCTACGGCGTAAAGCACATGGAGATTACGACATAGACAAAACCCTAATATCATTGTTGCGGTGTAACATTTCACTAATTACGTCGTAACCTTCAGATCTGGATAAGATTACTAGTTACAGCGTAACACATATCTGAGTTATGTCGTAACTCTCGACGGGCCTATAAATACAACCCTAATTTCTGCATTTTGACATACCACTTTCTCACACACAAAGTCAGAGATCGTTGGGAGCTTTTAGGGGGCCCTTCTACAGCAGCATACGAAGCCTTTCCAAGGGAGAAATCACACCTCAATCACCATAAATTTCAGCATTTCATCATTTCATTTACATTTCGAATTCATGGCTTTTGTAAACATTACTTCGAGTGTTGAATTTAATATGATCGGCTAAGCACCTTTGGTGCTAGCCTAGTTATGATTCCTATATTGTTTTAATCATGTTTCCGTACTTTTCTTAAATGTTTTTACGTGTGTGCATGCTTAGTTTATCTTGAGAACCTCTTGTTTCGGAAGTTTTGAGATGCGGTAGTATCTATTATGCTAGCTTTAATTGGAATAAGCCCCCAGTTTAGTTAGTAGGCTAGAAGAATTGACCATAGGACACTAGCCTGATGGATTGCGAGGAAATGGGAGTGATGACAACTGACCATACTGCCTTGTGTGTGAATTGACCATAGGATCACCTACCAATGTTTGATGAACTTAAGAAGTTAGAGAATGGCCTATGATCGTGACAACGGGCCATTAAAGATAAGTCTGGCATGTAGTGGTGCTTAATGACTCAAACCCGTCTACCGTACGTCGGCTTACTAGCATGGGGTAGTGCCTGTGGTTCCTGACAGGATTCGGGGGAGATAGGCTAGGGAACTTGACCATATGCAACTAGTGACATATGTCCGCCCCACTTAAAGCATGACATTAGTTTAATAGGGAACATGACCATAAGCAATATAGGAAGAGTAATTAGGTTAGCACATTTCTCTCCTACTGCTCACAAACTTTACTTTAATAGCTTTTATTTTCTATTTCATTTAGTTTAATCAATCAATCAATCTATTCTCTTTTTATTAATTAGTGACATTAGACTTAGATATAATCCGCACCACATAGCTCTTGGGACGACCTCGGAGTTACCATTACTAGCCTACACACGACTGGATTCTCTGTCCGTTAGTGCATAAGGTAGACCTAGGGTAGAAACAAGACTTTATAAATAGTAAAACCTGGTCAGAAATCCTGCATTGTCGACCTAATTCTAGAGACTATATAAAGAAAACCCTATTTACGAATTCTACACATATTTATACCACAAGACTTGGTTCCAACCAATTTTAGAAGGCAAGAAGGTTCTGTAAACTCAATCATTGATTATGAGATCTCTTTATAACCTAGTTTCATCGTATAATCATTCGATTAGCCTATCGAATTCACTATGTTTTATACTCTTGACATTTTGATTATGCTTGGTTGCTTTTTTACTAAGATTATGGGCTAACACCCTTAGGTGTTAGCAAAGTTTATAAAGTTGTTTTAGATCAATTACTAGCTTACCTCATTGGATATTATTTATGTTTATTGCCTATGCTCGTTTTATTACTTGTTATTTGTCATCTTGTAACTAGATCTTTGGAATATAGCCTAAAATTCTGTAACTTAATTGACGATAATAGTGGTTATTTGAATTATAAACCTTAGATACGAATCATGATAATTGAATCTAGGAAACCATTTGTAATTCTCCTAGCTTAGGAGTACTAAGTCTGCTAGAGTCCCTAAGTAGGTTCTTTTATCGTGACTAGTGCGTGTGATGCCATTAGGTAGATGACTACAAGAATGAGACAGTAAGTTAGTAAAATTCTTTGGAAGTTTAGGTTGTATTTATGTCACATCAGATAGATTATAAATAGTTGTTAAAGTACTCTATGTGGGCTTCGTTAATGGTGATAGCATTAACCCTCGTCAGAGCCTCAGATTAAGAGAAGACCCACCTAGTTTACATTAGCAAATCACCAACGAGGGTCTCTACCTAACTAGAATCATTGCATTCGTAAAACATATTAGTAACACGTAATTGGAATAGACTTGGTTAGCACGTTCTTCCTATCATTGATTTAGTGCCTTTTTACTTCTATCGTTTGTCTTGTTTTATTTAGTTTATTTAATTGTTTTATTAGTTTAAGTAAAAATCAAACTCGTGCTAGTCTCTTAGGCGAAACCCCCCCCCCCTTTTTGCATTATTTTAAGTTAATTAGAATGCCTTTCGAATTAGTATATTAGTAAATCATTCATGATGAACAACTCGTATTTACCCCACTAGCTACATTGATCGAGTCCACTGCCCGTTAGTGTTAGTCTATAGGTTAGTTCGGCAAATATAAATATTAAAACTTGGTAATAAAATGTATAGACCTATTAGCACACATCATAGACCCATAAATTTAATTGGGTTTATTATAAACTCGTAGAAAAAATTTTAGCCAAAAAGGTAAAAAAAAAAAAAAAAAAAAAAAAAAAAAAAAAAAAAAAAAAAAAATGATTAAGAAGCTAATTGGTGAAGAACAAAATGCTTTCATTAAGGGTAAGCTCATTCTAGACGGTGTCTTTATTGGTAATGAAGTTGTCGAATTTTGAAAAAGAAGAAAAAATGTATTCTTGTTAAAAATTGTCTTCGAGAAGACGTATGATAGTATAAATTGGCCTTTTATTTGAAACTCTATAATTGAAATGAGTTTCGGGATAGATGGTGCCATTGGATTAAGGCTTGTTTCAAATCAGCGAGGATATCAATTTTAGTAATGGGTCTCCAACAGATGAGTTTAGTATGGAAAGAAGCATTCGTCAATAGGGTCCATTATCTCCATTTTTGTATTCTATCGCTGCAGAAGGGGTGCAAGTTGCAGGGAAGAAATGATGCTTTCTCATCTTCAATACGTGGATACACACTTGTGTTTGGTGAGTAGAATAGCGTAAATGCAAAAAATCTAATGAGGGAATGTGTACAACAAGCATCCGGTTTGAAAATGAACAATAATAACTGAAATTTCTACGATATTGGTGTTAGCAATCAAGAGGTGGATTGCATGGCAAATCAAATGGGATGTTTGTCGGGAAGGATGCCGTTTATGTATCTTGGCATTCCTATCAGTTTAAATATGAAAAAGATCAATAGCTGGTATGAAATTGTTCAAAAATAAATTGGCTGACTGGAAAGCGAGGTCGATGTCTTTTGGTAGAAAGAGAATGTTTGGTCAAATTGGTTCTTTAAAGCCTTCCTCTTTATTATTTCTCAATGTTTCATGTTCTGGTGAAGGTTGTTAAAAAGTTAAAAACCATTATACAAAAGTTTTTTTTAGGTTGGTACTAATGAAAACCAGAAAGTAGCTTAGGTAAAATGAGATCGTGCTCTTATTAAAAAAGTGTCAAATAGTTAAAATATCAGGAGTTTAAAAGCGTCGAATTGGGGTGTATTAGGAAAGAAGTGGTGGAGGTTTTGGGTTGGGGAAAATACACTTTTGGTAAACATTATAAAATTTCTTTATCGTGAAAGTGGTGGTCTCGAGAAAGATGGTGAGATTGGTTTATGTGGGAAGTGGCATGATATCATAAAAGTGGGTTGAGATATAGAAAGTGTAGGCATTCGGCTTACTTCTTCGTTTGAAAGAAAGTTGGGCGGGGGTGACAGTACTCTCTTTTGGTTGCATAAATGGGTTGGGGATTTCACACTTAAGGAAAAATTCCCTAGAATGTTTTAATTAGAGAGTAGGAAAAGGGTAGTAGTGGCCGGAGAAAGGAGTATAGAGGGAAGGAAGATGGGAATGGTCGTAGGAATTTGAGAGAAGTATAAGGGGGAGGGTGGCGGGGAAATTATGAAAATGACTGTTTTGCTTAATTTGTTTGCTCCTAGTGTGGGGCAACTTGATACATGGAGTTGGAACGGTAAAAAAAACTAAGAGAAGTAGTAGATAAAAAAATTCTATAAAAGTCCAATACATGACAAGAAACAAGATGGTGCAAAATCCTTCCAAGAAAAGCTTGTATTTTTATTTGGCGACTAAATCAATGTAGAATCCCATTCTGTTTTTGGCTTGATCACATTGTTTTGGATCGTGATTGGATGCTTTGTCCTCATTGCGACGAGGAGGTTGAAACGATAGATCATTGCTTCTTGAGATGTGGTCAGGTCTTGGAATGGTGGGGAAAAGTTCTTGATTGGTGGAAGATGAGTAATTTCACTTTTGGTTCGGTGGTCAACGTTATAAATTATAAAGGCTAACTACAGTT
>JARVZY010003000.1:0-83782 GCA_030686995.1 Artemisia argyi
TGAATCACTTTTGAAAAAGGCCTCTAATTCCTCAAGGACGAAATCACTTCCCCCAAACGGAGTGAGGGAAGGAAAAGAATTAGCGATTATGGGATCAGAAGAAGTAGTGGGATTGCCACTCGGAAAATTATCAGCGAATCCAAGGAATTCCTGAGCATACTCCTCGGATGCAATGTCAATGACATCAATTCGGTTGACCGATTCAGCATCATAATTCGAGGAGTATCTCGAGGTTTGATCAAGGTTGAACGTAATCGCTTCATTGCCAACTCGTAACGTGATTTCCTCATCGAAAACATCGATTAATGCACGTCCCGTTCTTAAGAATCCCCTCCCAAGAATGAGAGGAACTCTTGGATCTGCATCGAAATCAACAACGACAAAGTTTGCCAGAAAATGGAACTTTCCCACTCTCACAAATACGTCCTCGGCAATACCGAGGGGACGTGAAATTGAACGGTCTGCAAGCTCGAGAGTCATGCATGTGGGACTAAGTGCCTGAAGAGAGAGCTTTTTCCAAACTGAGTGAGGCATTAAATTGATTCTTGCACCAAGATCGGCCAAGGCAAAGCATTCAACCATTCCCGGGAAAATACATGGTATTAGAAATCTCCCGGGGTCTCCTAGCTTCTCGGGAAGCTGTTTTAACAGAACCGCAGAGCAGTTCTCATTAAGTGGAGTTCGTGCCATCTCAAACAGTTTCTCTTTATTGCTCAACAGATTTTTGATTGTCGATGCGAATTTGGGCATTAAAAGAAGAGCATCCGCGAAACTAATATCGAAGTGTAGTTCTTGGAAAATCTGAAAGAATTTTTCCATTTGATGATTAGCTTTGTCACGGAGCTTTTGATCTTGCAATCGTGAGCGATATGGAATTGTTGGTTTTGGGTTGGCTTTTGGATTTTCAACAGGACCTTCGGTAGTTTCAAACATGACTCTTTTACGAGGAGTCGGGACCGGGATAACTGGAGGAGGGATGTCATTGGTACCTCCGTTATTTTTAGGAAGTACCGTATCCGTAGTATCCTCAGTTTCACATTCCTCTACAGGGATAGGAGAAGAGGTAGAGGGAGCTGTAGGTCCTTGGTAAGAAACTCCACTTCTTGTGGTGATCGCCTTTACATCGCCCCTCGGATTAGCGATCGTGTTGCTAGGTAAAGTTGTACCTGAGCCCGAGGGTCGATCATTTAAAGACTTCTGCAAATTAGATATTTGACTAACCAGCATTTTGTTCAGTTCATCTTGGGATTTCATAAACTGTTTTAGTAACTCATCAGATGATGGTCCAGTTGGAACAATGGCTTGATTTTGGTTTGGAAAATTTTGAGCCCGATTGTTCTAGAAATTCCCATGTTGCTGGTTGTTATTACCCTGGAAGTGGTTTTGTTGAAAATTACCCTATGGGTAATTGTTCTGACCTTGATTTCTGTTATAATTCCCTTGGTTCTGATTTTGTTGAACCTGGTTTTGACCAGAGTTGAAATTCCCTTGGTTGTTATAACCTCGGTTCATCCGGTTTTGGTTCTGATTCTGGTTAAAATTCTGGTTTCTGTTTTGACCATTTTGGTTCTGGGATTGATTAAACCCTGGTGGTCCGATGTAGTTATTAGATCGGTAGCTCAAAAGGTTTCGGTCTCCTTGCGGTTGGTAAGAATTACCTCCCGTATTACAGGAACCTTGAGCTGCATACACGTTTTCATGAGCCGAGCCACCGGAGGCTGGGCACTCTGTGTAAGGATGTGGACCACCGCAAGTTTCACAACTTGGGTTAACAACTTTGACCTGATTTGGATTTGTCTGATGGATACGCAAAACTGCTGTAGACAAATCATCCAGCTTTTTAGCTAGGATGGATATTTCATTGCTTGCCGGAGTGACAGACTTAAATGAGTCATTCCTCTCAGCAGAGGAGTCTCAAAAATTATGATGGGCAGTCATGTTTTCTATTAAGTCGTAGCACTCTTCAGGGGTCCTTTTCATAAAGGTGCCCCCAGCAGCAGCATTGATGGTGTCACGATGACGGAGTGTCAAACCATTATAAAAGGTATCAATAATGGTGACAAGAAGCATATTGTGATTAGGACACCTATCAATAGCAAGTTTGTAGCGTTCCCATGCCTCAAATAAGGACTCTTCGGGAAGCTGTCTGAAATTGCTGATATCATTCCTGAGCTTTGTAACCATAGATGATGGAAAGTATTTGGCCAGAAATTTAGTGATCATCTCATCAAAAGTGTGGATCGAATTCTTTGGAAGTCGATCGAACCATGAAGTTGCATGATGAGTGAGTGAATAGGGAAACAGGTACAAACGTAGGCCGTCATCGGTGACGCCATTTTGTTTCATGCTTTGGGTGACAGTTAAAAATTTGTCGAGATGCCTGTTGGCATCGTCACCTGGCAATCCGTGGAACTGGCACGTATTCTGGATCTGTTGTATCATGTGGTGTTTTAATCCAAAATCCGTGGCTCCAATAGTGAGTGGTGCAATTGGTCCACCCCTCCCTTGCATGGTAGGTTGACACAGTTCCTCCATAGTTCGGGTGTCAAGAACTGGTTCATCCTTGGGAGGGAATGGGGGCTCGTCGTTCATTTTTATTGTGTGTTCTTTTTCAACAATACGTAACTCGGGTACGTTTTTCTTCTTTTTATTCTTTGCTTGTGAACGAGTGCGCATGCACAAAAATTAGTTTTCAACACAAGATCGAGGCAAAACTACAGTGAACTTAAACCCAATAATCACAAATGAACAGCTCCTTTAAAAAAGGTACACTATTCAAAAGGATACAATGGTAAGTTTTGAATCTTAGGTTTGGGAACTTATTATGTTCACACCCCCAGTTGGTAGGTGTTCTGCCTTGCTTTGCGGTGGTAAACTTTTATGTAATTATATTCACAGTAAAATGTTTTTGGCTTTTCGTGTATGGGTGAAAAAAACTTGGACAATATTTTTGAAACTGATTTGTTAACCGAAATCGTTCCTTTAAGATTACTCGCAGGCTGGCGGGAGGAAATAAATGGATCCCTCTTAAGTTCGCAATTTAATGTCAGAACTTACCTTAAACCAACTGTATAGGTTGTAATCGTAAAGATACAAAGTAATTTAACTTCACAGTTTTGTTTTGTTGTTTATGATTTGTTTGGTGTTGTTAACACTTCTGGAGAAATGTTAATGAACGTTTTCAGATATGATTTTGATTTTTCTTAAAAATTTACAAAGTGGTGATATTTGTACAGGAGGGTTTTTGAAAACCACTAAACTTTTACCGTTTTGAAATACGCAACAACCTCCCCGGCAGCGGCGCCAAATTTTGACTCCTCCCAAACCAACCAGTCAGCCGTGTGCAGCTGTTAGGCCCACCTGGGAGAAAGTGCAAGTTAATATTGACCGTGGAAATATAGGGAAATCCCCGGGTCGTTAAGTCCCAACGAAATTGAAATTGTATTTGTAAACGAGTATGAGAGTGAGTGGTACTGAGGACAGTAACAAAGATGATTTGAGGGTTGATTACACTACTGATTGCTTGATATTTGGAAAATATGAAATTATAACAGAAATACAGATATAAGCACAAAATCAGATAATCAGATAACAGACAAAGAAAAGTGGTATTTAACAAGTTACAAACTACAGGGGGTAAAAGTGAAACTTTTGCATACTTAATATTAAAGAAAATGGAAAATGAAATTGAAACTATGAAAATGATTATTATAATATTTAATTATTATTTAATTAATAAAACTAATTAAAATCTAATTTAAAACTTAATTTAAATTAACTAAAAATTACAACAATTATAAATAAACCTAAAAACTTATAACAATAATTTCTAAACCTAAATAAGAACTTGAAGAAAGTATAAAAAATGAAAATAAATATTTTTGTCTTTTTATGAGTATTTTATTAATTATAAACTATTTAACTTAATTAATCTAATTAAACTATTTTAAATCACTATTATTACTAAATTACCTTAGAAAATTATGATAAAATTTATAAAACTATTTAATTACTACAAGAATACTACAAAATTATAAAAAGTTGCTAAAAATTATATTTAAGCTAATTTATTAATTAATTGCTTATTAATTAATTTAAATCTAATTTAATTAATTTAAATAGGAAAATTAGAAAATGGACAATGGAAATAATGAAACTATTTTTTAAAAGTCTTAACTACTTTATAAAACTTAGGAAAAATATAAAATTCTACTTTTGTTAATTAAAATTAAAGAAATCTATTTAATTACTAATATTACCTATTTAATTATTTAAACTAGTTTTAAATCTAATAAATAGTAAACTGCTTAGGAAAATTCTAAGAAAATTATTTTAACTACTTTAAGGTACTAAGTAATTTATAGAATTATAAAATTGGACAAGTGCTTATTAATAAGCTAAGATGATAATTAATTAGATAATTTCTATTAAATAAAAGCTATCGCTATTTTTATGTTTGCTTTTTCTGGTTTTTCTTTTATAAAACTACTTAAATACTTAAATTAAGAAACTTTTACAAAGGAAACTACTTTAGAACCTTAAAATAAGCACTGTGAATGCTTATAAGCTTATACAGTTGACTATGGTTGACCAAACTAAGAAATAAGCTAAGTTGAGGTTATGTGGGGTCCACTATGGTGAAATCTGGTTTACCTAAGTTACTTATACCTAATTAAGCTATATGTGGTGAGATAAACTCCTAGGATAAGCTGGAAAGCTCAAATAAGCAATTGCTTATTTGGTTTCTGACTCAGAAGTGGGACAGACTTTAGGGACAAGTCCAGGTGGGGTCCACTGATCTAGAGGTCAAACTAAGAGTCAAGTATTGAACCTGGGTAGGAGGGGGTTGTAAGAACCAAGTTATGAGGTGTGGGACCTACTGGTGTGGGCTGCAGCCACCACTAAAGTTGGTGGTGTGGTGGTGGTAAGCTGGTGCAAAGGGTATTGGTTTGCCCTGCAGTTGTGTTCCAAGGGTTGTGGGGTCCACAAGAGTAAAAGAGGGTTCAATCTAAACCTAGGGGTTCAAAGATGGGTTGTTAAGCTACACAATAAACCAAGAAGCTAGGCTTTTGGCTCACTAATAAGCTCTGTGTGAGCTTTTGAAATGGTGATCATACACTGAGTGCTCAGTATAGCTTTTTGAAACAGGCTACAAACTAGGGTCCTAAAAGCTATGCTACAATAAGCTAAAGGCTAGACTAAACCTAGATGTGAAAAGCTGAGGTATTAAGCTACAATTAAGCTGAAACCTATGGTGTGGGGTCCACTGGAGAGCACACTATGGGTCTTGGTATTTTGCCTAAAACCTGAGCACAGGGGAGATGCTTGCCCTGCAAGTGATTTCCCTAGCTTGTGGAGACCAGGGTAAAATTGCTAAAAATATAAGCTGATTAGGATCTTAAAATAGAGCTGGTAGAAAACAAGTCCACAAAAGCTCAAGGCTTGAATCACAATACACAAATCTATAAAAATCCCACTAGTTTTGAGAAAATCTGAGAATGACCATTTGACTTTTTATGAAACTTAAGTTGGTTTGACTTATGTGAACTTTGAGCTTAATCTACTTACTGAATATGTTGTAATAAGTTATAATAGGACTTAATTAAGTTATTCTAACAACTTATGAGTAGATATGATGAGTTTTGGACTCAAATTCCATCACAGTTAACTGTGGTGAAGAAATACTTGTGATTTTGACTTTTATCTAATTAAGACTTTGGTATTTTTGTTTTTCTGAGCTAGTATTACACTATAAGACTTAAAGTAAGCAAAAACAATAACTTAAACTACCTTGAACTCAGATGAACAACCTGATCCAAACACACCTTATACCTAGACTGTTTTGAGATTTAAGTAGCTAAAGGCTATAAAAGCTTAACCTACTGATCCAACATAACTTATTATGTTATATTAAGTATTTTTAAGCACTTAGGAACAAGAAATAACCACAGATACTCAAGAATACTAAATAAGCTATATTAACTGTGAAACTTTGATTTTTTTAGTAACTATTAATTCCAACATATAAGGTACTAATTTAAGGTTATATTATAACTATATAAGACTGAATAAGCATACAACAACTGAAAAAGCAAGCAATAAGCAAAACAATAGTACAAAGGTAGAAATGAGATTTTTGGTAACTTACAATAAGCTTTCCTGCTCAAACCATGAACCAAGAACAATCTTAAAGAATCTCCACAGATTCACTAACCCAAGGCCTTCCAAAATTAACCATGCTCCATTGCTTATTACCAATAGCTTCTCAGTTTGACTTTTGTTGACTTTTTTGATATTTTTGAGTTTTGATTACTAAACTGTTTTTAAAGGTTTCTAATAGCTTTTATAAACTATCTAGGAGCTTAAGTGAGCTTAGGAATCCACTACACTTCACAGTAACAACAATTGATCTTTTGAAATTTAAGAAAATTAAACTAAAATTGCATAAGATTGAACATTCACAGAAACTTGAAATTTATTACTTATAAAGAGTTACAATACACTGAAATAACTTAGAACACTGCTTAGAAGCTTAGGTTTATACTAGAAAAAAATTGGAAATTGCATTAAACGACATACACTTTTTATAATTAAAACTAGATAGTATACTCCTCTGCTTCTCTTTCCTTTTATAAGCTTCCATTAGGGTTCCAAGACACCTTCTGAGCACATCTTGACCATTGAATTGTCTTGATTTGATCCTGACCTTCAAACCTGATTTTGGCGCCAAAAGTCCAATACTTTACTTGGGGCCAAAGTTCTGCAATTAAAGAATATTGGAATGTTGTGGAGGTGTCAGGGGACAAAGGAGATAGTTTTTATGCAAGTTGGTGCTAATATGATGAAAGCAGAGGTGAGGATATGGTTTGGGGTGAAAATTGGTGAGAAATGCATTAATTGGGGTGTGGGTTTGCTGTGAGGTGGAAAGGTGAGGTTAGGGGAGTAGGTGGTGAGCTGGGGAGGTGAGGTGGAGGTGGAATACCACCTGGTTTTGGTGGTTTCAGGTGGTGGTGAGGGCGATGAACAGTGCATGTGGTTTGGGCGGTATTGGATGGGTCAAACGGGGTCAACGCCCGTTCTAAATAATCAAGGGGTGGACTGGGCTGAGGTTTGGGCCTGGGTAAAGGGTAACGTTTGGATTGGATTGGAATTTTGGGTTTGGTTTTAGTAACTAAAAGGGTCCGGTTTGTTGTGGTATTAAATCAAGGACCAAAAATGTAATTTGGGTAAAATAGAGGGACTGAATATGTGATTTTCCCAAAGTAGTTTCAATTGCTATTTTTGCCAAATATGATAAACCAAGGACCAATTTTAAGATTTTTTTTTCATTTAAAAATATCCAGGGACCTTTTCTGTAATTTCTCAAACTCCAGGGACCATTTATGTAAATTTGGATTTTTAAGGGACTGTGGTTGTAATTTCTCAAAATGTTATCAAAATTGTTCCATTTTGTCATTCATGCATAGTACAAGGGTATTATTTGTAAATTTCCAAGTTTTGAATACCCAGGGACCATTTTTGCCAATTTTGTAACTTGAGGGGTAAAAGTTGCCAGTTTGTGTAAACTTTCATCCAGGGATCATTTGTGAATATTTTTGGTTTCCCAAGGACTTAAGTTGACTTTTCATTCATTTTTAACCTTCAGGGACTAGTTTTGACATTTTGTGAAACTTGAGGGACTGAAACTGCCAATTATGCAAACTTTGTACGTTTTTCATTTGTTTCTGCATATTTTGTATTTGAAACATATAAAACACACTTCTAAGATATTTTAAGTATTATAATGCATTTTTGAGTGTTTTTGTATGTTTTGGCAGCTCAGATTGGTATAAAATGATGAGTATTTAGACACTCATCAATCCCCCACACTAAACTATTGCTAGTCCCTAGCAATCTATTTGAGAAAAAATTAATGGATTTTTACTCTTTACCAAAAGCCATCACTTCTGGAGTAGCCAGTGTAAGAACTGTGGCACACCTGATAACCGTGTGATTTTTAGCAAACCACCAGCTGTCAACGGATTTGATTTGTCTTTACCAAAAGCCGTTTGCTTCTGGACTAGCCAACTCTTGATGGAATAGTCAACATCTTGGTGAGCTGATTACTAATTATGGTTTTTCCACGGCCTTTACCACAAGCCATAATCTTGCGGGCTAGTCAACTCATTCGCTTTAAGGGATATGGGGAGCTGAGGAACCATACAATTTTTGGCAAATTGCAAGCCATCAACGGTTTTGAGAAGTCTTTACCAAGAGCCGTTTGCTCCTGGACTAGCCAATCCTGTCACACCCCCAATTTACCTGACTTGCAGCGGAATGGAATACCTGGGGGTGTCTGTCATAGCACCACAGTTACAGTTACATTGAACGACCTAAAGTGTCGTTTGGAAAATACTGCATTTGATCATTGAAATAATTCAGAGTTTACAAAATGAGGTCCCCAAAATGTGTTGCATGTTTATGAAAAACAAGTCGTACTAGATCAAATGTTTACATAAGTGCATGAAATAATGATGAGACGCGTCGACTCCGCGACTCCATGAAGGTCCAAATGCATGTCTCATGAGCCACCTTAATAACCTGAAATACATTGCTAAAACGTCAACACGAATGTTGGTGAATTCCATAGGTTTGTAAAATGTACTGATGTACGGCCACCACAAGTAAAAATGCAAGATAAAAATCTCGTGAAAATTGTACAATAGCCTTAAGCTCATGACACCGAAGCTATGACTGATGAAATTCTATGCCCCTCCCGAATGTTCTGCCGAAACATTCAAATGTAAAAGACATGACATGCATCCGCTTACTGTTGGTATCCACTACCACGGATGGAGGCGTCACCCTCGATAGATCTATCCACTCACTCTCGCTTAGTACTTGAAATTAACGGTTCATGATGTTACAGGGGACTTTCACATGGCAAGGTAACTTAAGCTATGTACATGTTTGAATACTTGGGCTCGTACTGAAATAATTGATGCAATGTATTCCCCCCGTGGGATTTGAAAACAATCAAAAATGTTGAATTGAAAACGGGGCTATGAAAACTCACCTTAACTGATGAAACTGTGATGAAATGAAATGAACACCAATGAACAATTTGCTGTCGTAACCCAATATGATGGTACCATGAACATGTACTGAGCTGAAAAACAAGGCGCGCATACTAGCCGCAACCTAATATGAATGATGTACGATCTACTTTAGATCATGAAATGATGTTATGAATGTCCATGCACATGTTTACTATACCACTCTACTCTTTGGAAAAACACTTGTATTGCCAAAAATATATAATCCAAGAATTTGGAAAATATTGCTATTAGAAAATATAAATGGCTAGTTATAATATATATACTTATATATATATAACGTAAGTTTCCTTGTTAGCGTTGAAATACTCGGGTTGTAATCCTTGAAATGATGAAAACATACTCATAATAACTAATACTACGTTAGTTATAAAGCTCGGTACTTGACATTATGTTTAGCTTAAAAATGCACTTCGTAGTTTTTGCGCCAAATTATATTAAAAGCTGTCAATTATAAAAGGGTTTTAGCCGATATTCAAACGAGTATATCTTTGTCGTTACTTGTCCGTTTTACTTGTTCTTTATATCCACGGTTACGTCTTAGTATGTAGTAATATATTTTGGAAAGCTCGGCTCCTCCGGGTTACGTCTAAAGTCTCTTTTTGTCCAATGAAAAACGTCCAACAGCAAACATTTTCTGAAAAATACTTTTCGTCTACAATCTTGCAAAAATCATAACTCCTTCGTTATAGACTCTTTTTAATCCGTTCTTTCGCCTACGGATTCGTTTTTGAAAGTATTTTCTAAAAATTTTGCCAAAGTTTCCTTGGTGTTTACTGATTTTCCAGATTTTTACAAAACGGAACAGCATGTCTAAAATAGGTTCCAAATCAAGTTTCCAAGGTTAAAAACCAATTTCTACCATCACCAAACCTCTTGTAATCACCACATGACTAATCTAATCTTACCATACACCTTCTTAGGGTGCCATGGACTCCTAACCAAGTTATTAGAGCTAGGGGATTCATAACAAATAAGTTAGGGTTTGTATGTTTGTTTTTAGCCAAAATAAAGTGTGGTATAGCTACTTGTACATGGTTTTTAGCATGATACTTATGTAATACATGTAAAAATAGGATGATCCATAAAAAAATAAAGATGAAAACTTACTTGACAAAATGAGATGATTATTGGATGATTATGCTTGATGTTCTTGTGTTTTTGTTGCTTGATTCTTGATTAGGCTTGTAAAATGAACAAGTTTTGTGTTTTACTTTATGGAAAATGATCACTTGATCATGGTGATGATTATGGGTCGTGGGTTATGATGGGGGAATGGGGAAGATGAGAAGAATTTTGTTCTTAGCTTAAAATGTGATTTATGATTTTGTAATTTTTGGTAAAGTATGGTTTTATGTGTTTATTAGTAAAATACTAATGAATTAATGCTAGGGGTTAAAGGGGTGTTACATGGTCCGGTTTTCAAAGGGTATAAGGGGGGGGGGGGGGGTAGGGTACTTGGTAGTTATTTAGAAATCCTTGTAAGAATTTGCACTAGTTTGCGTTTTTAGTTACGATCGGGTACCGGTTTTATTAGAAATAAATGTTCACGAAGTATACCGGGATGAAATAAAGTTATAATAATGTTAAAAACATATTAAAAATATGTTGGGTACATTTACTGAGTGATCGGGTGATTAATGTTTAGTTTTAACGAAAACCGTCGTTATATTTATACGCGTACGTTATAAATAAAATAAATTTCCAAAATACTGGGTAACTGAATGTTATAACTTTTATGATGTTAAAATGGATATAAAAATATGTCGGGACCGTTGTGGGAATATTTAGATATATTCGTCGTGTATAAACCGGGTGTTAACGTTTACTATAAATACTTATACGTAAAAACGTTAAATGTACTGAATGTAGTAATTTGAAAATCCTAAGAGTGGTATAACATGTAAATGACCTACTGATGATATGCAGACTATCCCCAGTCCGTATGAAATGTTATTACTGATAATGCATGAATTCGCACCTGAACCAATATGGTTACGCGAATTTGAATACCCGTAAACTAAATTTACGATGAAATGTGTAATGCACGTGAATGATGAAATCTTTTCCCGCAATGAATAGTGTTCCATGAATAGTAAATTTCCCAAAAGTTTCTCAGAATATCAAATTGACCTCGAAAACGATGAATAGTAAACTGATGAATAGTGTTTTGATGAATAGTGTTTGATGAATAGTGTTTTTCCAAAGTTCGGGAAATGACCTGAAATGACCTGAAATGGTGAGTTGTGACAGTCTTCCCCCCTAAAAGGAACTTCGTCCCGAAGTTCAGTTTATGTTGGTCTCTGAGAATGTATTGATGAAAAGGTGATGATATTCGAGAATTCCAGCGAACTCTAACGATAGGAATTCGACTCTGTTTCAACTGTTTGACCACACGGTCCATGATTTCTGTTGGTTCTCTTTCAAGGTCTGAGATTGTCATTTGGGTTGGATCCCTTCCAATGGAATCATGAGTGACTCATCTGAAAGTCATTTCTGGGGATCTGAAAATGTGAAATATGTTCGTGTTATCCTGTTGTTCTCTGGCAATGTTCAAGTCTGACGGCCACTAGGCCTACTCTGTCAAAATATAAATGGTCCAGCGTATATTGGTGTAACTTTCCAAGTTTTCTGAACGATAACATGCCTTTCCTAGGTAGAACTTTCTGCATAACTCTGCAGAACTTGAAGTTTTAATGGTTTACGACTTATTGAACTTGTAACTGATTCTTGACTTGTAGGAAATTCTGGTTATCTCATGAATGCCTACAGAACTAGTGAGTTGAGCTTTTTCTGAGTTTGGCCCATCAATCAATGGTTTGCGCTTCTTACTGTTTTAAATGTGACACTGGTAATATATACTGCTGAATTCTGCCAGAACTCAAGTTTGTATGCTAGTTGGTCGATTCTAAAATGAATCTTAAATAGTCCAATATGCTAAAGGTTCAACCTTTCTTGTTATCCAATTTGTATCGTGCCAATCCAAGGCAATGCTTTTAACTTAGTTTGTTCTCCTACCTGAATCTGGTTGGTTTGTTGTTCAGGATATCCAATCCAAATGATGTGTGTTATGTACCAATCTAACTTCTGCCAGTTTCCCGTTGTTGGTGTGATAACTATTGTTGTAGATGAATTTGATTTATGTTAAGTGATTAGTCCAACCATTTCTAAGGTCAATCACTCATGCTCTGAGCATACTTTCCTATGTTTGAATTGTTCTCTCGCTTTGACCATCGTTCTGAGGATGATAGGTGATGTTCACATCTAAATGGGTTTCTGAAGGAAATCCTGAAATGAATACCTGAGGTCCAAGTTGAATCGGTTTCCTTAACAGGAAATACTGAAATGGGTACAATAAACCTTTGTGACTAATTCCATAACGTTCGGTCCTTCGAACTTGGCGTTATCTGAAGGGATAGAATATAGGTAACAATTTGATTCCTTGTGTTTTGTTCCAACGGATGATAAGACATATGTTTCTCTTTGTCTATTGGGTTTGGTCTCCACTACTGAAGTTCGTGATTAATTTGTGATGTCCTCCTAATTCCTTCATCACATATACCAATATTCTTTACTGTCAAGTCACAAATCCTAAATGCATAAGCGATGTTGTATGGAAATTCGTTATGGAAATTTGTCTCGCGATTATGAGTTTTAGTTGAAATCCTTTTCTGAATAAACGAATTTAGAAAATGGAGCAAATGATTTACTGGGTAATATTTTTCTTGATGATTCAAAATCCAGTAGTTATGAAATAGGAACTGTTTTCAAACATGTTGTGATTAAGACTGCTTACCAAAGTTTGATGTTTATGTATATTTCTCATTGTACAATAGTGTTGCTAAAACTGGTTCAAAATAGGAATTTCAGAAATCATTTTTCCACAAGGTATGTGATTTATGTAAACGCATCAACTTTATTTAAAAGTGATAACACTGAAAAGGATAAAATGATAGAATAGGAAATGTTCGCTTAAATGCATAGATGTCTAACACTTAGTTCCTGAGGTTGGATAATGTCTATTGATGGTTATCTGACATAACTACAAGCATAGGTATTTAGACTAACTTAAGTCTTGAAATATTTTATCGTTGTAATTGGCAAGACGAAGGTATCACTTGATGTTGTGTCGATGAATGTCTATTCTGTTTTCCCATGTAGATGAGGAGATATGTTCTGGCTTGATCCCTTGTTTGGTATGAAGGTGAGGTTATCTGAAATTTCTAGACATAATGCCTTAAAGGAATCTACATCGATATTCTTGATTCAAACAATTGTACTTTGTGAAAACTTACTGCAGGAAAGTTCATGTAAGGATGAGGCCATGTTTAATTGAAATGCTCTACAGTCTCAATTAGAAGCTTGGTTTATTTCTATTGTGTTGTCCAGCGGACATCTATATTGAGTTCAATCCTGTAGCTCAGTCTAGCTAGTACCCTTGAATAATAACATTGGACAACTAGGTTAAAGATGGTAATTCGGATGGTCTCGCAGTATCTTAGAATTTGTTGTTGAGTTATGAATTCTCTCACTATATGCTTCTAGTCCTGGTTAGTAGTTCTGTAATCCTTTCATTGCTTTTATTGTATAAAGGAATCCTGCATGTAATTGTTATGGAAAGTCTCTTCTAGGGAAGTCAATGGGAAGAATCCAACTTAATGGCTAAGTGAGTGACAGGTAGGGTAAGTATCCAGGGATAGTTCGGCAAAATGGATGTTTATGAATGAGTTCCTTTGTTTAAAAAACTTTTGGATGAAGATTGTTATCAACAATCCTTTGAAAAGGTAATTATTTCCTTCATGGCATAATCCTTCCTGAATTTTACATAGGTGATCAGGCTATGTATAATTGAGGACTAATGATGCGATGTTGGATTTTGTCAAAATATCATAACTTTTCTCAAAAGTTTTAGATGGTGTTCAACGCATTGTTATTAAAATGGTATCCTGATGTTTTCTTTCAAGTAACATGAAAATTGCTTCGCGTAACAATAGTAAATACTTGGTGTAATGACAGAAAAATCAATGTATAGGATGGTAATAAAATAGCTTACTTCAGAAAAATTTTCTGTAAAACGGTTTCCCCATATGATAGTAAAATAGCTTGAATGGTGTATTGGATACGTGGGTGAATCTTGTCGAATGGTAATAGTCTACTAGATGTCATCTAGTTCATGGCAAGTGGGAATGGAAAAGGAAATGACAATGATGGTACTAGTGAATGGAATACTACCCTCTTTCGTGCTACCTCGCGACATCCAAAAGGTAAAACTAAAGTACACCCTGTGGGAAGGCCAATAGTGTAATAAGTAACTGATGGTGGTGATAGTACCTGAGTAGTAAGTGCCCTACTAGTGATGGAAAGAAAACACACTATCTTCCTTGCAATAAGCATCCTAATAATTCCATTAAGATTAATTCTGAATACACTACCAAAAGGCATTCTATGTACGGGCTGAATGATAGGAAGACTCTGTTCCTATGGCAAATCAATAGTACTAATGGTGGTGTAAGTGCAACTGATGGTATAATGGTAGTGGAAGATGACAAGGCATCTTCAATGTTGGAATCCGATAAAAGGATGTCAGGGTGAGTATCTGAAGGCATGTCACTTGTGAACCAGGTCAATAAAATGATATACATATACGGATATGAGTATAAATAACTCGCACAGGGGATGTATAAAACAACATGTATCATGATTATGCACTTATGATGAAATGATGAGATGCTATGATGATGTGGTTATAGTCTAGGGTCAATGATACATCCTAGTTCTCTATAACCTTAGCTCTGATGCCAATCTGTCACACCCCCAATTTACCTGACTTGCAGCGGAATGGAATACCTGGGGGTGTCTGTCATAGCACCACAGTTACAGTTACATTGAACGACCTAAAGTGTCGTTTGGAAAATACTGCATTTGATCATTGAAATAATTCAGAGTTTACAAAATGAGGTCCCCAAAATGTGTTGCATGTTTATGAAAAACAAGTCGTACTAGATCAAATGTTTACATAAGTGCATGAAATAATGATGAGACGCGTCGACTCCGCGACTCCATGAAGGTCCAAATGCATGTCTCATGAGCTACCTTAATAACCTGAAATACATTGCTAAAACGTCAACACGAATGTTGGTGAATTTCATAGGTTTGTAAAATGTACTGATGTACGGCCACCACAAGTAAAAATGCAAGATAAAAATCTCGTGAAAATTGTACAATAGCCTTAAGCTCATGACACCGAAGCTATGACTGATGAAATTCTATGCCCCTCCCGAATGTTCTGCCGAAACATTCAAATGTAAAAGACATGACATGCATCCGCTTACTGTTGGTATCCACTACCACGGATGGAGGCGTCACCCTCGATAGATCTATCCACTCACTCTCGCTTAGTACTTGAAATTAACGGTTCATGATGTTACAGGGGACTTTCACATGGCAAGGTAACTTAAGCTATGTACATGTTTGAATACTTGGGCTCGTACTGAAATAATTGATGCAATGTATTCCCCCCGTGGGATTTGAAAACAATCAAAAATGTTGAATTGAAAACGGGGCTATGAAAACTCACCTTAACTGATGAAACTGTGATGAAATGAAATGAACACCAATGAACAATTTGCTGTCGTAACCCAATATGATGGTACCATGAACATGTACTGAGCTGAAAAACAAGGCGCGCATACTAGCCGCAACCTAATATGAATGATGTACGATCTACTTTAGATCATGAAATGATGTTATGAATGTCCATGCACATGTTTACTATACCACTCTACTCTTTGGAAAAACACTTGTATTGCCAAAAATATATAATCCAAGAATTTGGAAAATATTGCTATTAGAAAATATAAATGGCTAGTTATAATATATATACTTATATATATATAACGTAAGTTTCCTTGTTAGCGTTGAAATACTCGGGTTGTAATCCTTGAAATGATGAAAACATACTCATAATAACTAATACTACGTTAGTTATAAAGCTCGGTACTTGACATTATGTTTAGCTTAAAAATGCACTTCGTAGTTTTTGCGCCAAATTATATTAAAAGCTGTCAATTATAAAAGGGTTTTAGCCGATATTCAAACGAGTATATCTTTGTCGTTACTTGTCCGTTTTACTTGTTCTTTATATCCACGGTTACGTCTTAGTATGTAGTAATATATTTTGGAAAGCTTGGCTCCTCCGGGTTACGTCTAAAGTCTCTTTTTGTCCAATGAAAAACGTCCAACAGCAAACATTTTCTGAAAAATACTTTTCGTCTACAATCTTGCAAAAATCATAACTCCTTCGTTATAGACTCTTTTTAATCCGTTCTTTCGCCTACAGATTCGTTTTTGAAAGTATTTTCTAAAAATTTTGCCAAAGTTTCCTTGGTGTTTACTGATTTTCCAGATTTTTACAAAACGGAACAGCATGTCTAAAATAGGTTCCAAATCAACTTTCCAAGGTTAAAAACCAATTTCTACCATCACCAAACCTCTTGTAATCACCACATGACTAATCTAATCTTACCATACACCTTCTTAGGGTGCCATGGACTCCTAACCAAGTTATTAGAGCTAGGGGATTCATAACAAATAAGTTAGGGTTTGTATGTTTGTTTTTAGCCAAAATAAAGTGTGGTATAGCTACTTGTACATGGTTTTTAGCATGATACTTATGTAATACATGTAAAAATAGGATGATCCATAAAAAAATAAAGATGAAAACTTACTTGACAAAATGAGATGATTATTGGATGATTATGCTCGATGTTCTTGTGTTTTTGTTGCTTGATTCTTGATTAGGCTTGTAAAATGAACAAGTTTTGTGTTTTACTTTATGGAAAATGATCACTTGATCATGGTGATGATTATGGGTCGTGGGTTATGATGGGGGAATGGGGAAGATGAGAAGAATTTTGTTCTTAGCTTAAAATGTGATTTATGATTTTGTAATTTTTGGTAAAGTATGGTTTTATGTGTTTATTAGTAAAATACTAATGAATTAATGCTAGGGGTTAAAGGGGTGTTACATGGTCCGGTTTTCAAAGGGTATAAGGGGGGGGGGGGGGGGGGGTAGGGTACTTGGTAGTTATTTAGAAATCCTTGTAAGAATTTGCACTAGTTTGCGTTTTTAGTTACGATCGGGTACCGGTTTTATTAGAAATAAATGTTCACGAAGTATACCGGGATGAAATAAAGTTATAATAATGTTAAAAACATATTAAAAATATGTTGGGTACATTTACTGAGTGATCGGGTGATTAATGTTTAGTTTTAACGAAAACCGTCGTTATATTTATACGCGTACGTTATAAATAAAATAAATTTCCAAAATACTGGGTAACTGAATGTTATAACTTTTATGATGTTAAAATGGATATAAAAATATGTCGGGACCGTTGTGGGAATATTTAGATATATTCGTCGTGTATAAACCGGGTGTTAACGTTTACTATAAATACTTATACGTAAAAACGTTAAATGTACTGAATGTAGTAATTTGAAAATCCTAAGAGTGGTATAACATGTAAATGACCTACTGATGATATGCAGACTATCCCCAGTCCGTATGAAATGTTATTACTGATAATGCATGAATTCGCACCTGAACCAATATGGTTACGCGAATTTGAATACCCGTAAACTAAATTTACGATGAAATGTGTAATGCACGTGAATGATGAAATCTTTTCCCGCAATGAATAGTGTTCCATGAATAGTAAATTTCCCAAAAGTTTCTCAGAATATCAAATTGACCTCGAAAACGATGAATAGTAAACTGATGAATAGTGTTTTGATGAATAGTGTTTGATGAATAGTGTTTTTCCAAAGTTCGGGAAATGACCTGAAATGACCTGAAATGGTGAGTTGTGACAAATCCTGTTGTGGGTTAGACATGGAGGATTGATACCATTATTTGCAGTTCTAAGTGTGAAAAAACTGGTAATTTTGATCAAATGGGGGTTCTTGATGGAACATGTGTTTTGCATTCGTGAGAACGCTCCCCCACACTTAGAACTAAATATTGCCCTCAATATTCACAGTACTTGGTGTCCCACCAAGACTTTGGAACGTAAGGAGGCAATACTATTAACCTTTTTATTTTACTCTATTTACATACAAACTCACTTTTTTCTTTTTATTTGACTTATACCATTTTATTTTATTTTATTTATTTATTTTTTTTTGAAAAAATATTTTACATATGTACAACATGTGGTTCGTCTCCCCCACACTAGGGTGTTAGAAAGGGATGAGAAGACAGAAATATGGGTGACGACCCATATTGCTACTGTTTTTGATTACCGAGTCGCTAGCTTGACTCGACCTCGAATTGATTTGTCCATGAGGTAGCTTGTTTTTGATTCCCGAGTCACTAGCTTGACTCGACCCCTAATTAAAATTGTCCTTGGGGAAACTTGTTTTTGTTAACCGAGTCTCTAGCTTGACTCGACCCCGAATTTATTGGTCCATGGGGTAAGTTTGGAGATCCAGGACAACCATTGGTTGTATGTCCCCTCCAAAATAATGTTTTAACCGATGACCATTTACTTTAAAATTGGGACCGTCGGGTTGTAATAACTCAACAGTTCCATATGGGTATACTTTTGTTATAGTAAATGGTCTAGACCAACGGGTTTTTAGTTTACCCGAGAAAATTTTTAACCTTGAACTGAAAAGAAGAACTCTGTCACCAACGTTGAAAACGCGGTTCTTTATTTTAGAGTCATGTATCTTTTTAGTCTTTTCTTTATAGATTAAAGAATTTTCATAAGCTTGATCACGTAATTCATTTAGTTCGTTTAGTTGAACTTTACGGTGATCACCCGCTGTCTGAAGGTGGAAATTTGCATGTTTTAAGGCCCAATAGGCCTTATGTTCTAATTCGATCGGAAGATGACATGCTTTCCCGTACAAGGGTATTATTTGTAAATTTCCAAGTTTTGAATACCCAGGGACCATTTTTGCCAATTTTGTAACTTGAGGGGTAAAAGTTGCCAGTTTGTGTAAACTTTCATCCAGGGATCATTTGTGAATATTTTTTGTTTCCCAAGGACTTAAGTTGACTTTTCATTCATTTTTAACCTTCAGGGACTAGTTTTGACATTTTGTGAAACTTGAGGGACTGAAACTGCCAATTATGCAAACTTTGTACGTTTTTCATTTGTTTTTGCATATTTTGTATTTGAAACATATAAAACACACTTCTAAGATATTTTAAGTATTATAATGCATTTTTGAGTGTTTTTGTATGTTTTGGCAGCTCAGATTGGTATAAAATGATGAGTATTTAGACACTCATCACACACACACACACACACACACACACACACACACACACACACACACACACACACATATATATATATATATATATATATATATATATATATATATATATATATATATATATATATATATATATATATATATGCGTATATTAATAATAAAACGATCACGAGTAAACGATAGTTATTATACTATGCAAATAGTGTAATAAATGTCGGACTATTGTTATAAATAATAACTACAAATAACGGCGAAATAATAAGTCGGGTAAATAATAATTAAAAACGTGATTTTTATAAATTTAGAAACTTATCGAGTTATACGAGTTGTGGTTATTTAAAGTCCAAGTGGGCTTTATATTGTGACTTTTGTGTTGTCACGGATATATGACGATTAATATAAACATTTTCTATAGCAAGTGACTTATTTAATCGACGGATTAGATCGAGTTATTTGATTATATAAAATGAGTATATTAATGGGCATCGTATCCCACGACGCCCATAGGTTGTGGTATATGTTTTAGGGTAATAAATTACTATGTATCTCGTGGAATTTGGCCGATTCGACAATATATATAGGGAATTTATAGGACTACGATATATACCAAATAGAATTCTTTGTGCTATGTGTTTTAGGTTGGGTATAATTTTGGAACGATATATTACGTAAATAAATATGGGAGATTACCAAATCGACGGATTTGATAAGCTTCGATGATTATATAAATAATATGTTGGGCTAATATTAGACCTATAGTTGGTTTATTATTTTTGTTTGTTGTGACTTTTTGGTATGAGTTGTGTCGACCCTTCACCCATATGGATACCAAACATCGAATTTCAAATTAATATGAAGTTAATTCGAGAAATGGATATTTTTGGAAAGTAAAACGGAATACGTTCGGGAATGGGAATATTTGATTTTTTTGAGGAAATGATTTCTGAACGAGTTTGATATTGTTAGGAAGTGCCGAGTCTGTAGTTGCCGTTACGTGAGTTGCTTGAGTTTGCTTACGTCTTTCTTCTATCGATTTCTTTTGAGGATTTTCTGGACTTGAGGTGAGTCATAGCCCCACTTTTATTCTTGAACTTTGTTTTCAATACTTGGGGTGAGAAACGTGCAAATGTTTTATGTGGACTATTATCGCTTTATTTATTTATCTCAAAACTTGCTATGCTTGTAGAACTAGGTAGGATTAAGCGAGGCCTAGTACCGAACTAGGTAAGCTATTGATTTGGTTGTTGAGCGAGGCCTAGTCCCAAACTAGGTAAGCTATTAGATTGGTTATAGAGCGAGGCCTAGACGTGAGCTAGGTAAGCTATTGATTGGATAGATTTGAGCTATAGCGTGCACCTATAGGTTTGATTTGATTTGGTTGATTTGATTCGGTTGGATTATTTTGGTTGGATGATTGAGGCCTAGTCTAGCTAGCAAGCGTTTTGCGTATATGTCCACTATATCGAATTATGAATTTAAACCTATGATCTCACCAGCGAAAGCTGACTTTTAGCACGTTTTCTCAGGTAATTAAGTGATGCTCTATGGATGCTTGGGATTGGAGGCTTGGCAATGGCACCGGTTATGGATCTATCTTTCTAAAACTCTGATAACTATTGTGGACCTATATTTATTTCTTTTGGGCCTTACTTTGGATAATTCTTGGGATAAATGTAAACTCTAAAACCCGTTTTGGTTGTGTTTTCCTTATGTTTACTTTATCTCGTTCTTTTATGACTTTGAATGGATACCAATCCCCGTAGCACCCCGAAAGCTTATGAGTCTTCCGCTGTATCAAATTTTGGGGGTGTTACACATAGCCAACCACTCTATCTTGGATGTTTTCTTTAGTAAACATTCCTCGTCCAACACGGCTTCGTTAAAAGCATTTAATTAAATACAAGGCCACCTCCTCTCGCAGAACCTGGTTCGATGGGTTAATATCTAAAGCTTTTTGAGCTTCGTCTTATTCATGCCTTAGTCGTATGACACGGTCGTGTAGATTTCCTTGGTCTTTCAAAAGTTTGCGAAAAGGAGCTTTCAGATTCTTCATCTTAGTAACAATCTGGAACATCTTGTTACCCTCTACATGTTTACCCCATTCACAGTTCACAGCCTCAATAAACCCCGGTTTATATACCAACAAGTTTGTAAATTTAAAAGGCTTAGGTTTTGACTTACAAATATTGGGTACCTTGAGCACAGCCGCCGAGTGATCAGATAATCTATAAGGTTGGAAGATAGCATATGACCCCAAAAGGCTGTCCATAAACTCAATATTACACATAATAGGATCAATCTTCTTTAATATGCCATCACCTCCCTTTGTTTTTTGGTTCCAAGTGTAGTGAAGACCCGAAGCATTAACGTCCATCACTTCAATAATACACACACACTCTTTAAATTCTCTCATAGCTATGCTAATCGTAGACGAGCTCGAATAACTATCTTCCAGATTCAAAGAGGCATTAAAGTCGCCCATAAGAACCCATGGTTTTCCCTTTACAAACGATTTATGAACCTCCAAATTCTGCCATAAAATACGCTGCATCTTGTGAGCATTAGCAGCATAAATAAAGGAGCAGAATAGCATCTTACGGTCTGCCTTAAACACAATCTGGGTGTGCATAACTTGGTCGGTTAGAGAAATGATCTTGACATCAACTTTATCCGGATCCCACCCAAGTATGATGCGAGAACCTTTGTCATAAAGAGATCCATTAGATGTCCAGTCCACTTCCAAAAAACCTTGGTACAAATTCGCTCCAAACATGAAATATCCACATGCGATTCTAGTATAGCAAAAATACTCAAGTGGTTTTCGTTCACTACTTGTCGAACCTCTTTTTGTTTAGGGGTGCGATTCAAACCCCGTATGTTCCAAGACGCCACACTAAACATTCACAACTTCTTAAACGGGAGTGCTTGCCCCCTCCGAGTTGTCTTTTGTTTCACTTGGTTGCATGAAAGTACCCGTTTCGTCATACACATGTTCGACCTCATCATCACTTCCATCATCATCCATGTTAACCATTTCATCACCAATATCCAAAGATGCAAATGAGTTGTTGGTTTTTAACTCGTAATGTTTCCTGGTAGTCACCTTAATATATTTCCTTGGTTATCTTCGAGGTACTCACCTTAATATCATAACTCGTAATGGCAGATGGTGGTTCTTCACACAACTCCTAGAATGATTTTGTACAGTTCATTTTATCATCGTGATTGTGGGGGCATTATGTATATAAAACTCACAATTACCATGTTGGGTCTTGCATCACAAATATTTGGTTGATGTGTGCTAATTTTGTAGAACTAGGCAAAAGCGTGTTAATATAATCTAATGCAATTTTGAATTATGTTAAACTGAACTTGATTCAGTTACATATCATTACACAAACATTAATCTTTACTTCTTTAGAAAGCTAAACCAACAATTCATTCATAGTTATCCGAGATACAAAATAGATAAACAAGCTATTATTGCTTTGCATCCATCAAATAAACACACATTATTCTAAAATGGGATGGACCAAACACAAATTTTTCTAACCAGAGATCTCAATAGACTTGACATCATGCTTCTTGACTTCCTCCTTTGGCACAGTAATTTTCACCACACCATTCTCCATTACTGCCTTAATCTGATCCATTTTCGCATTCTCTGGCAACCTAAACCTCCTCGTAAACTTACCACTGCTTCGTTCTACACGATGCCATTTATCATTCTTTTCTTCTTTCTCCACATTCCTCTCACCTGTAATCTGTAACACCCAGTCGTCTTCAACTTCCACTTTCACTTCTTCTTTCTTGATCCCAGGAAGATCGGCCTTAAACACATGAGCTTCTGGTGTCTCTTTCCAATCTACACGAGCGTTCACCAAAGCGGATGTTTCATTTGAAAGACTAGATGGTGATGAAAGGGGGAAGTCTTTGAATGAGTCCCAAACGTCGAGTGAAAATGTGTCGAAGATGTTGTTTCTTCGGTTACCCAAAAAGCTAGGAATGATCGACATGTTTTATTGACTGAAAGTCTTGTTGCAAGAAGAAATTAAATAGCTTGATTGTGTTTGTAACGTTGCTGATTTGATTGTTGCATGTGATGATGATTTAGGACAGTAAGGTTTGGGTACTTATACTTTGATTAGGCGTCATCCAGAAATTTCAAGATTCTTCCTTATAGACTATTTTCTGATTTTATATTATTTGTTTGCATAATCGAATTGTTGTAACAAATAAAAAATACGCAGTACTATATTTTTGTTTTGATTCTCTAAACTGGCTACAAGAAAAGAGTAAGGGTCTTAAACGGGGGCTACAAGAAAAGAGTAAGGGTCTTAAACGGGCCATCATATTACAGAGTGGTATTTTATCTTAAACCATGCATACATTATACATTATTCAATAAATCATTTCCTGTTCCAAGCGACATCATTTTGAGAGGGCCAAAGACAACATCGTGTAGGGGGTTTTTGTCGTTTTAGTGCCATATTATTCTTGGTCAATGGGCATAAGATGTCGTTTTGACTTTTCCTTTAGTTTTCTTACCTAACGACGTCATTTTACAATTTCATTTTTTTAATAGATGATCAACATTTACACCGCCTCACTAGAACTTTCCCTCTCAGTAGAACTTTCCCTCTTCCGTTAGATATTGCGATCAATCCCGGATTACTACATATTTTGTTCTTTGTATGCCCGTAACGACATCATTGAGTACTAGTACCACCTTTGGTAAGCATTTTTGAGAAGAGAATGATAAGGAAGCCTAACATATATGCCTAAACTCATACCTAATCCATTAATAATTTGACACATTACTCATACATTTTCTCTCTCTAAATCTTCACTTTTGAATTTTCCACTTGTCATCATCTTGTTCTAAGGCATGTTTTTAGTCATGCATTTTAGGCATGTTAATCATTTTCCTTTTGAGAACGAGCAATGATAAGGAATCCTAACATATATGCCTAAACTCATGCCTAATCCATTAATAATTTGACACATCACTCATACGTTTTCTCTCTCTAAATCTTTACTTTTGAGTTTTCCACTTGTCATCATCTTGTTCTTAGGCATGTTTTTAGTCATGCATTTTAGGCATATTAATCATTTTCCTTTTGAGAACGAGCAATAATAAGGAAGCCTAACATATATGCCTAAACTGATGTCTAATCTATTAATACTTTGACACATCACTCATACATTTTCTCTCTCTAATTCTTCACTTTTGAATTTTCCACTTGTTATCATCTTGTTTTTAGGCATGTTTCTAGTCATGCTTTTTAGACATGTTAATCATTTTCCTTTTGAGAACGAGCAATGATAAGGATGCCTAAACTCATGCCTAATACTTTCGCCGTCGCTGTTGCTTTACTTTTGGTTTGACATTTTTGTGCGTTGCCCAATAACTGCTGCGATTTAGCTTTGTGTTAACCTCTTAGTACTTTGTTTACAAACTGATCTCATGCCATAACTTGACTATACCCATGATTGGTATTTATAAAAATGCGAATCCTGTGTAACATGTCAGTTAAAGGACATACTAAATGCTAAAAAACTGACACAACAAATGTCAATCATGTGATATCATTTGTTTTAATCTGATACGAACCGGATCGATATAGAGATAAAAAGAATGGAACAAGATAAATAGTTTATATTGATGGGATAAACCGACCCCCGATGATTTATATTAATGAGATAAACCGACCTCCCAATTGATTAATAAATCAATACCTCATATTCATTCCACATAATCAGAATTACAACATTCATCATCTATTTATAATAAAAGACTCCTAAAACTATTCTTGTAGAATAAGATACTAATCCTTACTTTAATTAAAGACTATCTATTACTTAAATAGTAATTATATTTATCTACTTAATCAAATACTAATAATAATTATAATAATAGAGTATAATAGTTTAGGGGTCGTATCAATACTCCCGCCCCAAAAACACCTTGTCCTCAAGGTGTTGCATCAAAACGTAACATTGAGTAATTCCGGGATCACATGTTCTCCTTTGAGCAGAAACCGGTTCTTGTTTCAACTGAGCATTAGTCCAAAGATGTCCAAGACAGATTTCACATCCTGACTTAAACTTTATAATCTGCCATATGAACATCTTATGATTTTTCTTTCCAGCAGAATTTTGCTCAATAGGTACAATAGAGAACTTGTTCTTGTTAATCTTCCCATCTGATTTGAGCACCATAAGAGGATCCACGTCATTGATTAAATTTTGACCTAAATCTTCTTTCGCTACCAAAACTGGCCCCGTAAAATCGGCTTTCTCCACAGCTGACTTAACCATATGCTCCTTCAAATTACCACCATCTTCACTACTTTTTCCGTTTGTCATAGGTTTGGTTGAATCCTGGACAAACTGAATTCTGCCATGCTGTTATTTTGGTTACTGTAATCCCTTGATCTCACCTCCATTAATTCCCGTCTCTCAGCAAGTTTTTCTTTGATCTCCCATATATCCATCTCCATACTTTGCTACAAAATTGCCATCCGCCTAGCGCATAGTCCTATGCGCCGGATTGCACTTTTCTATATATAAATTTAAAAATTATATCTACATTGATAAATTTTAGCCTAAATAACTAAGTACATCTAAAAAAAATTGGATGTTGGGCTTTAAATATAAATTAGGGCTTTAACTTAGTTAAATTATCATTTTTTTTCTAAGTAAAGACTAAAAAGCCAACATCTCATGTCTCTCATGTTATCTTCTTGTAAATTTTCTCTTCTAGAACAAGTACATCACAAAGTTCATATTTAAAATAAGACCCCGATTGAAAGAAAAAACCTAATTTAAATTTAAAAAATTGTGTTGATTGCCACTTACAGGCACTGACCACCGTTGACCATCGTTGACCTCTTTTTGATCGCCTACTGTAAAATCGAGGCGGCTGTTGGCTGCCTTGCGCCTAGGCGGGGGGTTTTTTTTTTTGGGTAAAAGGTCAACGACCCGGTAAATATATTACTCCAAAAAACGTTTAAGTACAACGGATATGGGTGAATCCCATATCTCAGCCCGTTACATAGGCGAAAAGCTTACATAACAAGATACTTCCTATTTTCAAAACAAGAAAACAAACCATTACTCACATGATAGTAGTGACTCCGAAAAAAGATAATTTACTTCCTACGACCTTGGAGATTAAAACCATAAATGGCATTAAGAGCATCCAATTCCCCTGGAAGATCATAAATTTGCTTCGAATAATCATCATAGTTATACTCATCTTCACGCTCATCACCACCACCAAAAAGATTTGCTGATTCGTCGAACGTGTTAAGAACCTCCTCCTCATCACTATCAGAAACCACAACATCACCCACCTTAGAAAATGGGTTAGCCCCTTAGTGATAGAGGTAGGCGGAATAGGATGACCAGGATCATCCACAAGAGTAGCTTTCCCATCAATCAGTAGCTTTTCAAGCTTACTAATTTTCTCAACAATAGGAGTAGAACCACCATCCATTGTTCCCATAGAATCACTTGCAAACGGTTGTTGCATATCACTCACAAGAGGGACTTGTGATGAAGTACCAGTCTTAACCGACTCATCCTTATTAACTTCCATTGTACTGCCAGCATCCACATCCTTATTAGTAACAACCTTAGGAATACCAAAGCCATCTGTATCATCCATATCAAGAGCATCAAACTGATTAGAAGTTGTGATCTTGGTTCCACTCGTACTAGCCACATCAAAAGCCTTCTTTTTAGTTCCATCCACCTTCTTAGGTTCAGGAGGGTTCTTTTTGGGTTGGTAATCAAAATGCTTACCCACAACAGGTTTAGTAAAGCCTCCTTTACCCTAAGTTGTAGAACCACCTTGTTTACCTTTCTTTTTGTTATTGATAGCCGTGAAACCATCATTAACCGGCATAGTAGATTGAACTGGAGGAACAACAACTTTCGGAAAATCAATAATAGTATGACCAAAAACCTTACACTTATCACAACGCGGTGGTTTCCACTCGTATTCAACCCGAATCTTCTCAATAGTCGAACCCGTACCATCAAGTAAAGGTATCTCAACAGTAATGCTATCCCTAAGCACCTCATCCGACTTTACTTCAATCATGCATCTAGCAAAGCTACTACGGCCCCACGATTCCTTGCACATTTGGCTGGTAAAAGCATCTAACCTTTTGGGCGTCCCAATCAAAGTAGCAAGAAGACTAAGCCCGTCATCCGAGAACATAGCTAAAGGAACATCATGGAATTTAACCCACACCGGAATGTTAGTCAAATCCTCTTTAAGCAAGTTTGTGTTCAATGTCCATGGTTTAAGAATAATAGGAACATTACGAATCAACCAAGGACCATTATCAAGAACATCATCGACACCTTTCTTCGAGTTAAACTTGAAGAAAAAGAACCCCTTAGCATTCATCATAACCTTTTGTAAACCATACTTAGACCACGCATTGCGAACATAATAATCAACAACAGGAAAAGCAAGGCGTTGACCAAGGAAGTATTCGTAGAGAGTATTCTCAAACCTCATGTTCACTTCTTCCACTACTGCCAACGGGGATAGAAAGGTCAACATCATCCTTCTTTCTGCTGCATTCTAACCTCCGAAAATTAGATACGTGTTTCTTGGATTCATTAGAAGCAACACCCACGTAAGAGACCGACTTAACTCCATTACCACAAGTAGTATCAACCTTGAGTGCATTAGGATCAGAAGTAACACTCTGATTCATATTCTCATTAGTCCCATACATCTGGGATTGCATAGCCACATTAAAACTCGTAGGATGAGTTTTAGTACCACTCGAATTGTTCAACTCAAAAGATGAAGCCATGTTAGCAATATCACAGTTAATTTTATTCATTGCTTCATCAAACTTGTTATGCGCATTAGCAAGTAATTGCTCCACATTAGGTTGTTTTGAACCATGAGAGGACGAATCATGCTCCAAATCATCCAAAACAACCTGATCGTTACCCTCGTTCACATTATCAGCCACATCATCAACATCAACCATTGGAACACTAACATCCTTCTTACCAAGCTTAGGACTCAAAAAACCCCTTTCCATCTCTCACCACCACGTACACAAAGCAACAAATAATCAAACCAGTAGCAAACATGCGATACCAAAAAAAAAGAGAAGAAAACCCTAATCTTAGCGATTAGGGTTTATAGCAATACAAACCAAAACACTAACCTCCCACCATATTACAGATCGATCAGTAATGGAATAGAATTAAAAATAACGATCGACAGAAAATACACCAACCAGACCCTTAGCGATACCCTAAAGAACCCTAAATAGCAATCCAAGAAATCGACAGAAAACTTGTTCTAAATCACTACAAAGCTGTACCAGAATCACTAGGACAGATAGAAGCAAAAAGAACGAAGGTTAAGGTAGATTAGATGGTGCGAAAAGAAGAACGATTAGGGGTTGTTAGGGTTTGGTGTCGCAAATCGCCAGAGAGGCGGGGTTTTTTGCAACACTAGTTCTTACATAGTTTTTTTCATCGGCATATATTTATAGACACTGTCCCATTTGAACCCACAACTTTCATGTTCCGACTTTACCCCAGTACCCACAAAGGTTTGGTTGGTAGGTGTTTCTTGAGCCATATATCTAGACTAAAATTGTGTTAGCAACTTAGCAAGTACTATTGTAATTTTAAGTTTAAGTGATTTTAAATTGATTCTAATTTAGCTGCATATTATTTACACGACCATGAATAGCTAAAGGCTCGACAAACATTCTATTACATACTGAAATGTTTATGAAAGTTCGGCTGGTTAATTACCAAGGAGTTGAAGTATTCGAGAGTGAACAAAGTGAACCGCCGTTCCACGTATTTAAGAAGAAAAAAAATGCACACTACCCTATATTTTACTTATAAATACCCCAAAACATTAACAATTTTATACACAACTTCTCATATCTCGTTCAAACAACATATATCTTGTTCCTTTTATTTTTAAAATGAATTATGTTATGGAAATTTTTAGTCCAAGGTATTTGAGGAAATAAACCCGGCCAGTATGACTCATGTCGTAAAGCTTTACCGACATCACAATGAAACGCATGGGTTTCTCGGGATGATAGGAAGCCTTGATTGTATAGATTGGGAGTGGTTTGGTTGTCCGAATGCACACAAAGGAAAATATGTTAGACGTGATCATGGTCCGAATCCGTTCATTTTGCTAGAGGCTATTGCGTCTCAAAATTTACGGATATGGCATGCTTTCTTTGGTGTTTCTAGGTCGAACAACGACATCAACGTTTTGGATCAATCCCCTTTATTTTGACGATCTTAAACAAGGAATAGCACCGGAGATTCTGTTTGTTGGGGTAACTTACCCATTTGGTTACTATCTTGTTGACGTGATATATCCGGAATTGGCAACACTCGTTAAGACGATTGCAGAACCATCAGATGACCGCAAAAGAATACGGTACCCGGAGGAAGGTCGTCAACCAAATGACCCCATAAGATCCAATGAACAAATGCGAAAAGTGATGAGGTACATCAGATCACATCAATCGCATCAAAACCTTCGTGCCGATTTGGTCGAACACTTGTCTCGTAATATTTTGTTTCAGTTTTAAATGTGACATTTTTAATATTCGAAATCTATGTAATGTTTTTAGTTTATGAATAAAAGTTTTCTATTTCGTATGTTTACATTTTTATATTTTTACGTTTACGTTTTTAATTTTGTAATAAGCACTAAAAAAATGGGACTTAAGATGACCATAAAAGGTGACCTTGTCCAAAAATAAGTGAGTGGGTGTGAGGGGAAATGAGAGAAGAGAGAAAGCTGAGGTGGCGTTGAAGTGTAAGGTGAAAATGTGTTTACCTTGGTCTCTAGTCTTACAAAAACGTAAACAGGTTATGCTACAAATTTCATAAAACGCCTTACGGACGGAACAAACATAAAATTTTCTAAACGGACAGAAATTGATGGTGAGCACTTCGTTTTCCATGGCAGCTAACATTAATCTATCATAGCATTCTTGACCAGCCTGAATCCCCTTTGGATTTTCCCACTAGCTGCTCCCTTTAACAGGATACCAGATATCATTGTAATCTTCTTTCTCAATGTTCCTCTAGCTAAACAAATGTAAGAATTGTAGAGTGAAACCTTTGTTGTAAAATGTATGAATGAGGAAGTCAATGTTGACTAAGAAGTCAATATTTGTATATACTCTTAGTCGACATTAAAAAAAAAAAAAAAAAAAAAAAAAATAGAAAAAAAAATTTACAATTTCAAATGTGGAAATTGTCATTATTTTCTATATATTTGGCGCTTATATACGTAATAATCTTGTAAATGTTTGTAAGAGCGAACAACTAAAAAAATTCTACACATTATTATGGTCATTTGGAAGCTTAGAAACTATCTATGGCATAAAACTAGCAACTGAAATGGCATCGGGTCTTGTCAACAGTACCAAGCCATGTTCGACAACGGTTCGGTTTGGGGGTTCAAATGGACCTCGTATAACCAGATGGTTTGTGGAGGATTTTAGACCGTTGTTGTTGGAACTCCACTTTGGAGTTTGGAAAGCATATCCGAAGGGATTCCAGTGTTATGCTAACCATCTAGAGTAAATCAATTGTTGGATACTCGAATGATGGATAGTTGAGTTACGTGTGAAAGATTGGTGAAGTTGTTGCAGAGAAAGCATAGAAGGATTTTGGTCGGTAAAGAAGGTGAAGAACTCAGGCAATGCTACACACATTCATGAGAAGGTCAAAGTTGCAATGTCACATGGTGGTTCTTCACACAACTCCTAGAATGATTTAGTACAGTACGTTTTCTCATTGTGATTGTGATGGTGATATGTATATAAAACTCACAAACTACCATGTTGGGTATTGCATCGCAAATATTTGGTTGACGTGTGTTAATGTTGTATGTAATCCCCGTAAATTTCCCTATAAATAATAAAAGTAAATCAAAGACTAATATATCATTACGTAAATTAATAACGTTTTAACCAATAACAATTTTTTTTTTATTGGCATCAAATATGCTATGTTACTTGAAAATCACTACGATATTTATGATCCCTGTTTGCTTGGAACGATGCTCACACATGTACCACTATAGTCTAAAATCGCGAGAATATTAAAAATTTCTTTTATTCGTTACGAACCTGCATTTTCCGACATTTTTTCAAATTTACTATTCATCGGTTACTATTCACCAAACACTATTCATCATTTTATTATTCATCGTTTTTGGAGTCGGTTAGTGATATTGAGATGATTTTCAAAATTTTTACTATTCACGAAACACTATTCACAAAACACTATTCACTCTCGGACTCACGTAAACGTCTCATTAATTAATTTCTAAAATTATCACTAATCACAATTAATATTTTACTAATCCTAAAATCCACCTAACCGGACCCTAAATCTCACCCAAAGCCCATTTCTTTTCTTGGCCTGTTACTATTCATGATCCAAAGCAACTAAGCCCATTTTTCTTTCTTTCATTTTTCTTTTCACTCGACTAAGACAAGCCAGAAACAAGTCTCGTACTCCCTATTCTTACACACGACTCACACATATTTTTACACATACTCATTCCTCCCCTAGCCAACAATTAGAGGGTCGGTTTTTAGTTTTTCACATCGAGTCTAGATACGATTTTACTAGGCAAAGCTTTTGTCCTAAAAACGATTTCATACGATTTTCAACTAATCCAAAACTCAACCGTTTTAAACCCCGTTTGTTTCTATAAATTCCTAAAATCATTTCCAAACACAAACTAGTGTCTAAATATTTCAAAGTTATCAAAAATATCAAGCCAAGCCGATTTACTAATCGGTGTACTAAAAGAAATGGTAGTTGACATATCTTTTAAAAACAAAATGTACTTCCTTGATTCATGCACACTCCATTCCATATTTTAATCATCTAGGCCAAGTACTACCCTTTTATAATGTATTTCACAAAGTACCATTTCGTTTTTAAAAATCAATACACACGTTCTTTCTGGTTTTGGAAATGTCGACACATGAAAACAAACAAGATAGTAAATGTTGCGTATACTTTTTCTCCAAGACTTTTTGACAACAAGTTAATATCACATCACATTAAAACCTTATACACTAGAACACACTAGCAACCCTATATAAAGCCATGCATGCTTCGTTCCTTTTCCATGCAAAACCAAACAATGAGAACCATGTTACTTTTCTTCCTTCCAAGACTTTTGAAAGTCACCTGCTACACTCTACCATCAAATCTCATAAATTCATAACCACTAAAACACTCCAAAAATTCCATATATATAGCACCTTGCATGCATGCATTCGTTTACCACATTCATACAAACCAAAAACTCACAAAAAATATTAAGTCTTTAGTCTAGCTTGGGTCGAAGCATTTGGGTAGGAAAATCAAGGAATTCGTGTGAGTTTAGGAGAAACACGTTATTGTTTATGAACCTTAGTCGAGCACACATACACACTACGTACTCATCTCACTCACTTCTCAACTCTACGTCTTGTTTTACCCACCATTTTGGTGTCGTAAGTTACTAACAAACTCTTTTCAATATTTATATAAAACTTTCATTTGCATTAATTTTTATACGCGACACAAACAAATACACCTTAGTATTCGAAAACTAAATATACAACATATATATATATATATTTTACGTTCGTCTATATATTTCACACCTTAACAAATAAACTATGTAGAGTTTTGAAACTAAAAAGCTACGTACAACCTATTTTAGAATACATTTCTAACGTATACAAACAAGTATCGAAAACTATTAAAATTTTCTAAGTCTTTGTTTTTTTATAAAAACTCGTCCCATGCTAGCCCAAAACGCACGTACATCTTTAAATTTTACTTAACAAGCATGCCATTTTATTTCACAAACTAATTGTCCTCATGACAAACAATCATTTTCGTATAAAAACATTATAATAAAAATCTCGTTTTCAACCTATAAAAGTCACCAAGCAAATCGACTTGGAAACTAGTTTTGGAAAATTTTTAGTATCGACTGGGCCTTAAGGCCCAATCATTTCAAAATAAGCTAATCGTATAAGCTATTACCATAAGCTGATTGGCAATTTTTTTCATACTCCTAACATTAGCCCAAAACAAAGCCCAAAAACCCCGTAGGCCCATTGGATATAAAAATACTACCAGGCCTTAGTTTTTCGTTAAAAGCCCATAAGCTATCAATAAGCTTTTTCGAACTAATAAGCTGTCAAAATAAGTTAAATAAGCTATTTTGAAACTAAGTAAGAAATAAAAACACTAAGTTATGAAATTAGTGAAGTTGGGACTAGATTTGCAAATTTTACAAAAATCGGGTCAAAAGTGTCAATTTTTCAAAGTTGTGGTGAAAACTGTCAATTCGTAAAGTTTAGGGTAAAAACTGATTTTTATAAACTTTAGGGTGAAAAGTGTAAGAAATATAAAGTTCTGGACGTAATATATAAATATATTAAATTTTCGACTAACGGCGTAACGCCAACGCCGTTAGGGTAAAAAGTGTAAATTTTTAGAAAATACAAGAGCCGTATACTAAAATTAATATTTTTATTTTTATTTTTACTTTCCATTTTTTTTACGAGTTCACGTCACGACGTTACGTATATTTTCAAACTATTATTATTACTATTATTATTATTAAACGTTACGTTATTTTCAAACTATTATTTTTATTACTATTATTACTATTAAACTTTACGTTATTTTCAAACTATTATTTTTATTACTATTATTACTATTAAACGTTACGTTATTTTCAAACTATTATTTTTATTACTATTATTACTATTAAACTTTACGTTATTTTCAAACTATTATTTTTATTACTATTATTATTATTAAACGTTACGTTTATTTTCAAACTATCGTTATTATTATTATTATTAAACCTTACGTTAGATTTATATATATATATAACTAAACTAAACGTACAATATATTATAAAGCTAAAAGTTTTACTAACGTCAAATTAACCAATCATGCATTTAAAAACTACTCGCGATTAAAACACTAAGACTATCAAAAGCTAAAACTTGCCATACCTTATCTAGGTCGTGTGTGGAGCCGTTCCCATGATTGCAAACTGAGTATCGATATTTTTATTCACTAAACCACTAAGGTGAGTTCATAGCCTTGCCTTTACTTGTTTAAATGTTTTATAAACCCTGCGAGGGGGATACATGCTAGTTTTTTACAAACTGAACACAAGTATTTTCTTGGTATGCTTTACCTGATCTCGTTATTGCTTAAGTACCTTTCCTTGCTAAAAGCCCCTCATATCATGAGCCTTAGTCACCCAGAGAGGTGAACGTAAATAATTGTGGATAGATCTATTAGGGATTGACCATCCCCATTTGGGCGTTCGAGAAAACAATCAAACGCACTTTATTTGAAATCTAATAGGTTACTGGCAAGAACCTATCCCGAGGGCCCCCTGTTACTATAATTCATCATTCGTGCTGAGATCTGTTAATCGGCTGAGCGTCATGAGCTTAATGCAATCACAACTGTTTTTAACTTATAATTGTATGACGGTGCAATTATCACTTATAACTTGTGTTCAATCTTTTAAACTTAAACCTATGAATATCACTCAACTTTTGTTGACTTTTAGCATGTTTATCTCAGGTCTATAACGAGCAAGGATGAGACGGAAGAGCACGAAATTCTCACAAAGGCTATAAAATTTTATTATCATTCGAAAACCTATTTAACAAATTTTAAAAACCACTGGGACCTCATTTTGAAAACTCTGATATTTATAAAAATTCGAATGATAAATATTTTTAGAAAATCATTTTCTACTGAAAAACTATGAGCTGTGAAGTAACACCCAATCTTTATTCCGCTGCAAATATTTCAAAATTGGGGGTGTTACAGATTGGCATCAGTGCTTTGGTTATAGCGAAGCAGATCTATTTTAGATCTGAACTATAACCGTTTTTACAAACAAAACATTTTATAGCCCTACACTCTTCGTGCTTTCCGTGCCTGCATACTACCTTGCTCAGTACATTACTTGTTAAGATTAGTCTGCATGTTTAGAAATTGCGCTTACATAATTATTATTTCATCCGTACTATTATATCTATAACGTAAAAGTAACTTATAAAATACTATTCCCGGTTACTACAGTAACATGTCTCCAAAAACTTCTTTGAACGCCAAAACTACTCTTCGTAATACTAATACATCCCCCGTCAATCAAAATTCTCCGAACATTGAAGATCCCTACGTACAAATATCACAGCCCCAACTTAATATAGAAATCACTCAGAAATCACTTCTATCGTCACCTATTTCTTCACCTCTACGTCAAAAACTTAGGAGAACTACTGAATCATATGAAGATGTGATTGGTGGTCAGGCAACATTCGAAGTTGGACAAAGTTCACGTCAAGAGAGGCCGTGGACGAATGTTGAGCCAAATTCTCCGTTACCCTACACTTTAGATTCCCCAATACCAGATATCCCAAATACCTTATCCTCATCTAATTCCCCCAACTACGATATAAGCACACCTGATTCAATATGGACTCTTTGTTATCAACAAGCCAGCATAATAGAGGCTCACACTGAACAGCTGAAAGGTTTACGACCAACAAAATTTAAATGGTACGACCGTAACCTTGACGCATTATTCAAGAGAGTGGATGGCTAGAGAGACAGCCAGGAGCCAAGGTCAAAAGATTGCCGCATTAGAGAGTATGTTGGCAAACCAAATGAACATGTGTCAGGAACGTTTCTCAAACATGGAAGCAGCACAACTTGAACTTGAGAAAGAGATTAGATATTTACGTCAGAGGCGTAACTAATCTTAAGTTTACAAGTATCCCTGCTGCATCTACTAAACCAGACAGACTTGGTTAGTATTTCATGTAATGTTCAATAAACCTGAACCCTTCAGAACTTGAAATCAAATCTATAATGACCTCCTCTTCCGTTACATCTCTCCGTTATAAATCAATCATTTTCTTTCGTATCAAGCATGCATACTATGAATCCTCAGAATTTCATGCAAAAATCTCATCAATTGTTACCTCCCTTGATGAACAAATAACTCCACGTAGATTTCTGACATATTAATAAGAGACCTTGTACTAATTGTTTTACAAAAACGATCAGTCAAGTTATTAATATTATGATGACTTCTACAATACTATTCAAATCTACCGTGAGATTTCTTACAATTGTAAGAAATTCTTAAACATACTATAATTAAATTTTCAAGAGAGAGAAAATTTAATTTAGTGGATGAATCGGTTTGTTCCTTAGTAATCCCATCTCAAGAGTTGATTATCTATCTATGATACAACAAAGACATATCTTGAAATTAGATTACAGTAAGGAGTCAATTCAGTCTATCATCAATGAAATAATTAGCTTCATTTGAATTATTCTGACATCAGGAGGATTCTAAGTTGAGTTTCATTAATGATTTCAGAAGATGGACAACGTAAACAATACATGTACTCCATCTTCATCAAAAACCACCATGACTACTGAAGCCGTCAGGAAATTGGTAACCAACATCGTATCGGTAGTACTCGAAGGGGCTACCATAGTTGATCCAAGGGGAGAGACGGAAATCTCCAATAAGCAGGAAAACTGCATGGAATATAGGCAAACCACTTTAAAACGCCAGAAGAAATGGCTAACCCTACCATCACCCATAACCAAGGAATTAGGCAAAGAGTTATACCTAATGGAAATAAACAAAAGCAAAAACTCTTAGAAATGAGGAACCTTTAAAGACTTTCGCTAAAAAAAAAAAAAAAAAAAAAAAAACTCTAGAAGGACGTCGGTGGTATCATGGGAATGATTACTAGATTTATGCACATGAATAAATTCCTGTTGTGAATAAATAAACTCTAGTTCAAAAATTTCCTGATTGTACCTCTTCCTTGTATTTTACTTTAAGTTACGATGGATGTAACTTAAGTATAACAATTATCCTTCTACCGTTAAAAAAAAAAAAAAAAAAAAAAAAAAAAAAAAAAATCTACCTTGTAATATTTCCAAAATAATTATAATCTACGTCAATTTCAATTCCCATCCCATTTACCAAATAACAGCATACTGTTATTTCCATAGAAATTTCTGACTCATTATATATATATATATATATATATATATATATACACACACACACACACACACAAAATAAATAAATAAATCAATGAATAAAGTTCCTACTTTATTTTTAAAAGAAATTACGTATTATATCATAATAACAAAACGTTGAACACCATCTAAAACAACTTAAAGAAAAACATAAATACCACTGTGACTGAGCCAAACATCACATCATTTAGTCCTCAATTATACATAGCCTGATCAACTATGTCTAATTTAGGAAGAATCATGTTATGAAGGAACAATTATAATGCCAAATTTACTAAATAACAATCTTCATTTAAAAGCAAAATATAGAAACAACAACTTAACTCTTCGTAAATATTACCTTGAACAAATCACAATAAATACCTATCCTATCCCTTCGTCATTAGGACGAGAAGCCAACAAAAGTACAAATAGGAAAACCCTAATAATTCACAAAGACTAATAGGAAACTCTAATAGCTAAAAATTTATCCAAATCTATGGAAATTAATAAATAAACAAATAATTAGCATCAGAAGTGCTAACGTCACAATAATTACAATATAAACCATAGAATTTTCAATAGGTTGATCCGCGATGACAACAAAAACCCTCACCAACAAAACCATAGCAAAAGCCACCACAGGATGAATCACCTTAAGTATGCTGAAAGATAAATATAAACAAATCATTAAAAACTATAGCAAGACTAGTTTTTAATCATAAGGGCAAATAAGTCTTATTTCACATTTATTGAGGATTACATAGAAACACGACAAGGAATTAAGTTAAAATAACCCTAGCTTAAGATTATTACCCCCATATCTTGTCCACGGTAATGGCTAGAACCGTGAGGGGTACGACAAACAACAAAATCGCAACCAAGAACCCAAAGTCTTCGTCTGGAACATATGCTAAGTAGACAGCGGCAAGGACGACATACACAATCGCTAGTATAGTAATTAGGCTCGGCATTTTTCGGAAGTATTTTAAGAATAGGAGATGTGAAATGATAGGAAAATGGTTGGTTTAAGAAATGGAAATTTGAAAGGAGTATATGTAGGTGGAAAAACTAGCCGTTGGTCACTATTAGGACCGTTGGATTCACTGTTCACAACCGTTGGGTACGGTACACCTAGCCGTTATTTTACTATTCAAAACCATTACCTTCAATATTCACAACCCTTAAGTACACCAGTTACTAGATCCTGTCTAGCACAAATAAGTCTAACTAAACCACGTCTCCCAAATCTTAATCTCTCGACAACCCTCTGATCGAAATTTTTCTAATACAGAAATTTCGTTAAACTTGAATTCCGGGACGGAATTCAGAATGAGGGGTAGGTACTGTAATCCCCCGTAAATTTCCCTATAAATAATAAAAGTAAATCAAAGACTAATATATCATTACGTAAATTAATAACGTTTTTACCAATAACAATTTTTTATTTTTATTTTATTGGTATCAAATATGCTATGTTACTTGAAAATCACTACGATATTTATGATCCCTGTTTGCTTGGAACGATGCTCACACATGTACCACTATAGTCTAAAATCGCGAGAATATTAAAAATTTATTTTATTCGTTACGAACCTGCATTTTCCGACATTTTTTCAAATTTACTATTCATCGGTTACTATTCACCAAACACTATTCATCATTTTATTATTCATCGTTTTTGGAGTCGGTTAGTGATATTGAGATGATTTTCAAAAGTTTTACTATTCACGAAACACTATTCACAAAACACTATTCACTCTCGGACTCATGTAAACGTCTCATTAATTAATTTCTAAAATTATCACTAATCACAATTAATATTTTACTAATCCTAAAATCCACCTAACCGGACCCTAAATCTCACCCAAAGCCCATTTCTTTTCTTGGCCTGTTACTATTCATGATCCAAAGCAACTAAGCCCATTTTTCTTTCTTTCATTTTTCTTTTCACTCGACTAAGACAAGCCAGAAACAAGTCTCGTACTCCCTATTCTTACACACGACTCACACATATTTTTACACATACTCATTCCTCCCCTAGCCAACAATTAGAGGGTCGGTTTTTAGTTTTTCACATCGAGTCTAGATACGATTTTACTAGGCAAAGCTTTTGTCCTAAAAACGATTTCATACGATTTTCAACTAATCCAAAACTCAACCGTTTTAAACCCCCTTTTTTTCTATAATTTCCTAAAATCATTTCCAAACACAAACTAGTGTTTAAATATTTCAAAGTTATCAAAAATATCAAGCCATGCCGATTTATTAATCGGTGTACTAAAAGAAATGGTAGTTGACATATGTTTTAAAAACAAAATGTACTTCCTTGATTCATGCACACTCCATTCCATATTTTAATCATCTAGGCCAAGTACTACCCTTTTATAATGTATTTCAAAAAGTACCATTTCGTTTTTAAAAATCAATACACACGTTCTTTTTGGTTTTGGAAATGTCGAAACATGAAAACAAACAAGATAGTAAATGTTGCGTATACTTTTTCTCCAAGACTTTTTGACAACAAGTTAATATCACATCACATTAAAACCTTATACACTAGAACACACTAGCAACCCTATATAAATCCATGCATGCTTCGTTCCATTTCCATGCAAAACCAAACAATGAGAACCATGTTACTTTTCTTCCTTCCAAGACTTTTGAAAGTCTCCTGCTACACTCTACCATCAAATCTCATAAATTCATAACCACTAAAACACTCCAAAAATTCCATATATATATAGCACCTTGCATGCATGCATTCGTTTACCACATTCATACAAACCAAAAACTCACCAAAAATATTAAGTCTTTAGTCTAGCTTGGGTCGAAGCATTTGGGTAGGAAAATCAAGGAATTCGTGTGAGTTTAGGAGAAACACGTTATTGTTTATGAACCTTAGTCGAGCACACATACACACTACGTACTCATCTCACTCACTTCTCAACTCTACGTCTTGTTTTACCCACCACTTTGGTGTCGTAAGTTACTAACAAACTCTTTTCAATATTTATATAAAACTTTCATTTGCATTAATTTTTATACGCGACACAAACAAATACACCTTAGTATTCGAAAACTAAATATACAACATATATATATTTTACGTTCGTCTATATATTTCACACCTTAACAAATAAACTATGTAGAGTTTTGAAACTAAAAAGCTACGTACAACCTATTTTAGAATACATTTCTAACGTATACAAACAAGTATCGAAAACTATTAAAATTTTTTAAGTCTTTGTTTTTTTATAAAAACTCGTCTCATGCTAGCCCAAAACGCACGTACATCTTTAAATTTTACTTAACAAGCATGCCATTTTATTTCACAAACTAATTGTCCTCATGACAAACAATCATTTTCGTATAAAAACTTTATAATAAAAATCTCGTTTTCAACCTATAAAAGTCACCAAGCAAATCGACTTGGAAACTAGTTTTGGAAAAATTTTAGTATCGACTGGGCCTTAAGGCCCAATCATTTCAAAATACGCTAATCGTATAAGCTATTACCATAAGCTGATTGGCAAATTTTTTCATACTCCTAACATTAGCCCAAAACAAAGCCCAAAAACCCCGTAGGCCCATTGGATTTAAAAATACTAACGGGCCTTAGTTTTTCGTTAAAAGCCCATAAGCTATCAATAAGCTTTTTCGAAATAATAAGCTATCAAAATAAGTTAAATAAGCTATTTTGAAACTAAGTAAGAAATAAAAACACTAAGTTATGAAATTAGTGAAGTTGGGACTAGATTTGCAAATTTTACAAAAATCGGCTCAAAAGTGTCAATTTTTCAAAGTTGTGGTGAAAACTGTCAATTCATAAATTTTAGGGTAAAAACTGATTTTTATAAACTTTAGGGTGAAAAGTGTAAGAAATATAAAGTTCTGGACGTAATATATAAATATATTAAATTTTGGACTAACGGCGTAACGCCAACGCCGTTAGGGTAAAAAGTGTAAATTTTTAGAAAATACAAGGGCCTTATAATAAAATTAATATTTTTATTTTTATTTTTACTTTCCATTTTTTTTACGAGTTCACGTCACGACGTTACGTATATTTTCAAACTATTATTATTACTACTATTATTATTATTAAACGTTACGTTATTTTCAAACTATTATTTTTATTACTATTATTACTATTAAACTTTACGTTATTTTCAAACTATTATTTTTATTACTATTATTACTATTAAATGTTACGTTATTTTCAAACTATTATTTTTATTACTATTATTACTATTAAACTTTACGTTATTTTCAAACTATTATTTTTATTACTATTATTATTATTAAACGTTACGTTTATTTTCAAACTATCGTTATTATTATTATTATTATTATTATTATTATTATTATTATTATTATTATTATTATTATTATTATTAAACCTTACGTTAGATTTATATATATATAACTAAACTAAACGTACAATATATTATAAAGCTAAAAGTTTTACTAACGTCAAATTAATCAATCATGTATTTAAAAACTACTGGCGATTAAAACACTAAGACTATCAAAAGCTAAAACTTGCCATACCTTATCTAGGTCGTGTGTGGAGCCGTTCCCATTATTGCAAACTGAGTATCGATATTTTTATTCACTAAACCACTAAGGTAAGTTCATAACCTCGCCTTTACTTGTTTAAATGTTTTATAAACCCTGCGAGGGGGATACATGCTAGTTTTTTACAAACTGAACACAAGTATTTTCTTGGTATGCTTTACCTGATCTCGTTATTGCTTAAGTACCTTTCCTTGCTAAAAGCCCCTCATATCATGAGCCTTAGTCACCCAGAGAGGTGAACGTAAATAATTGTGGATAGATCTATTAGGGATTGACCATCCCCGTTTGGGCGTTCGAGAAAACAACCAAACACACTTTATTTGAAATCTAATAGGTTACTGGCAAGAACCTATCCCGAGGGCCCCCTGTTAGTATAATCCATCATTCGTGATGAGATCTGTTAATCGGCTGAGCGTCATGAGCTTAATGTAATAACAACTGTTTTTAACTTATAATTGTATGACGGTGCAATTATCACTTATAACTTGTGTTCAATCTTTTAAACTTAAACCTATGAATATCACTCAACTTTTGTTGACTTTTAGCATGTTTATCTCAGGTCTATAATGAGCAAGGATGGGACGGAAGAGCACGAAATTCTCACAAAGGCTATAAAATTTTTTTATCATTCGAAAACCTATTTAACAAATTTTAAAAACCACTGGGACCTCATTTTGAAAACTCTGATATTTATAAAAATTCGAATGATAAATATTTTTAGAAAATCATTTTCTACTGAAAAACTATGAGCTGTGAAGTAACACCCAATCTTTATTCCGCTGCAAATATTTCAAAATTGGGGGTGTTACATTGTAGAACTAGGTAGAGCGTGTTTGTACAGTCTAAAGCAATTTTGAGTTATGTTAAACTGAACTTGGTTCAGTTACATATCATTACACTAACATTAAACTTTAGAAAGCTAAACCAACAATTTATTCATATTTATCCGAGACACTAAATAGATAAACAAGATATTATTGCTTTGCATATCATCAAATTAAAACATTATTCTAAAATGTAGATGGACCAAACACAAATTTATCTAACCAGAGATCTCAATAGACTTGACATCTGGCTTCTTGACTTCCTCCTTCGGCACAGTAATCGTCAACACACCATTCTCCATTCCCGCCTTAATCTGATCCATTTTCGCCTTCTCTGGCAACCTAACCTCCTCGTAAACTTACCACTACTTCTTTCAACACAATGGCATTTATCATTCTTATCTTCTTTCTCCACATTCCTCTCACCTGTAATCTGTAATACCATGTCGTCTTCAACTTCCACCTTTACCTCTTCTTTCTTAAGTCTTGGGAGATCGGCTTTAAACACGTGAGCTTCTGGTGTTTCTTTCCTATCCACACGAGTGTTCACCAATGCAGATGTTTCATTTAAAAGACCAGATGGTGATGAAAGGGGGAAGTCTTTGAATGGGTCCCAAACGTCGAGTGAAAATGTGTCGAAGATGCTGTTTCTTCGGTTATAGAAAAAGCTAGGAATGATCGACATGTTTTATAGACTGAGAGTGTTGTTGCAAGAAGAAATCAAATAGCTTGATTGTGTTTGTAACGTTGCTGATTTGATTGTTGCATGTGATGATGATTTAGGGCAGTAAGGTTTGGGTACTTATACTTTGATTAGGCGTCATCCAGAAATACCAAGATTGTTCGTTAATTGAGAACCTTCTTGATATATTTACGTCTTTCAATTATATGATGAAGCTTCTTGATTCTTCCATGTAGACTATTTTCTGATTTTATATTATTTGATTGCATAATCGAATTGTTGTAATAAATAAAAAATACACAGTACTATATTTTTGTTTTGATTCTCTAAACGGGCTACAAGAAAAGAGTAAGGGTCTTAAACAGGCCATCATATTACAAAGTGGTATTTTCTCTAAAACCATACATTATACATTATTCAATAAATCATTCCCCATTCCAAGCAACATCGTTTTGAGAGGGCCAAACACAACGTCGTGTAGGTGGTTTTGGTCGTTTTAATGCCATATTATTCTTGGTCAATGGGCAAAAGATGACGTTTTTACTTTTCCTTTAGTTTTCTTACCTAACGACGTCATTTTCCAATTTCATTTTTTAATAGACGATCGACATTTACACAGCCTCACTAGAACTTTCCCTCTCAGTAGAACTTTCCCTCTTCCGTTAGATATTGCGATCAATCCCGGTTTACTACACATTTTGTTCTTTGTATGCCCGTAACGACATCATTGAGTACTAGTACTACCTTTGGAAAGCATTTTTGAGAAGAGCAATGATAAGGAAGCCTAACATATATGCCTAAACTCATACCTAATCCATTAATAATTTGACACATCACTCATTTCTCTCTCTAAATCTTCCCTTTTGAATTTTCCACTTGTCATCATCTTGTTCTTAGGCATGTTTTTAGTCATGCATTTTAGGCATGTTAATCATTTTCCTTTTGAGATCGAGTAATGATAAGGAAGCCTAACATATATGCCTAAACTCATGCCTAATCCATTAATAATTTGACACATCACTCATACATTTTCTCTCTCTTAATCTTCACTTTTGAATTTGCCACTTGTCATCATCTTGTTCTTAGGCATGTTTTTAGTCATGCATTTAAGGCATGTTAATCATTTTCTTTTTGAGAACGAGCGATGATAAGGAAGCCCTAACATATATGCCTAAACTCATGCCTAATCTATTAATAATTTGACACATCACTAATACATTTTCACTCTCTAGATCTTCACTTTCGAATTTTCCACTTGTCATCATCTTGTTATTTGGCATTATTTTAGTCATGCATTTTAGGTATGTTAATCATTTTCCTTTTGAGAATGAGCAATGATAAGGAAGCCTAATATATATGCCTAAACTCATGCGTAATCCATTAATAATTTGACACATCACTCATACATTTTCTCTCTCTAAGTCTTTAATTTTGAATTTTCCACTTGTAATCATCTTGTTCTTAGGCATGTTTTTAGTCATGCGTTTTAGGCATGTTAATCATTTTGATTTTGAGAACGAGGAATGTGAACGAAGCCTAACATATATGCCTAAACTAATGCATAATCCATTAATAATTTGACACATTACTCAAATATTTTCTGTCTCTAATTCTTCACTTTTGAACTTTCCACTTGTCATCATCTTGTTCTTAGGCATGTTTTTAGTCATGCATTTTAGACATGTTAATCATTTTCCTTTTGAGAACGAGCAAAGGAAGCTTAATATATATGCTTAAACTCATGCCTAATCCATTAATAATTTGAAACATCACTCATACATTTTCTCTCTCTAAATCTTCAATTTTGAATTTCCACTTGTAATCATCTTGTTCTTAGGCATGTTTTTAGTCATGCATTTTAGGCATGTTAATCATTTTGCTTTTGAGAACGAGGAATGATAATGAAGCCTAAAATATATGCCTAAACTCATGCATAATCCATTAATAATTTGACACATCAATCAAATAATTTCTCTCTCTAATTCTTAACTTTTGAATTTTTCACTTGTCATCATCTTGTTCTTAGGCATTATTTTAGTCATGCATTTTAGGCATGTTAATGATTTTCCTTTTGAGAACTAGCAATGATAAGGAAGCCTAATATATATGCCTAAACTCATGTCTAATCCATTAATAATTTGACGCATCATTAATATATTTTCTCTCTCTAAATCTTGAATTTTGAATTTTTCACTTGTAATCATCTTGTTCTTAGGCATGTTTTTAGTCATGCGTTTTAGGCATGTTAATCATTTTGCTTTTGAGAACGAGGAATGATAACGAAGCTTAACATATATGCCTAAACTCATGCATAATCCATTAATAATTTGACACATCACTCAAATATTTTCTCTCTCTAATTCTTCACTTTTGAATTTTCCACTTGTCATCATCTTGTTCTTAGGCATGTTTTTAGTCATGCATTTTAGACATGTTAATCATTTTCCTTTTGAGAACGAGCAATGATAAGGATGCCTAAACTCATGCCTAATACCTTCGCCGTCGCTGTTGCTTTACCTTTGTGACATGTTCGTGCTTTGCCCAATAACTGCTGCTATTGATTTAGCATTGTGTTAACCTCTTAGCACTTTGTTTACAAACTGGTCTCATGCCATAACTTTCCTATACCCATCATTGCTATTTATAAAAATGTGAATCATGTGTAACATGTCAGTTAAAGGACATACTAAATAATGCTAAAAAAACTAGCACAATAAATGTCAATCATGTGAGCTGACCAATTGCAGAAACGCTTGAAAAGATTTTACAAGGGTTAGTAAGAGAGACATAGCGGATCACGGCAGTAAACCATGGCGGTTGGTGTTAACAGCAAGTCCACTTCAAGGCCACATGACACCCATGCTTCAGCTTGGGACATACCTTCATTCCAAAGGATTCTCAATAACCATTGCTCACACCGAATTCAATCTACCAGATCCTTCTAAGCATCCTGATTTTATTTTTCACCCTTTGCCCGACAAGTTATCCAGTCCTGGCATATCTGCTCGCGTTATCCCCTTTTTGCAAACTCTTAATGATAACTGCAAGCCTCATTTTAAGGAGCATCTTACTCAGATCATAAACGCGCAAAACAATAGATCTGATAAGGAATCGATTTTTATCATTCATGATAACCTCATGTTTTTTGCAGCGGCTGTTGCCCGTGAGCTAGATTTACCTTCGACCACCTTGCGTAGTAGTAGCGCAGCTTTTACTCTTGCTATCATGATCATCCCTCAGCTCCATCAAGAAGGACGATTTCTTACACAAGGTAGTTTCATCAATTAACCTTTTACATGTGTTAACTGTAGTACTTTATTTTTATGATTTTCATTCTCAATTATGCTGCATGTACTTAAGTTACTAGACTTAATCACATGCCGGGATTGTTGGGTGGAGACTTAACTCATGTCTAATCCATTAATAATTTGACAAATCACTCATACATTTTCTCTCTCTAAATCTTCACTTTTGAATTTTCCACTTGTCATCATCTTGTTCTTAGGCATGTTTTTAGTCATGCATTTTAGGCATGTTAATCATTTTGATTTTGAGAACGAGAAATGATAAAGAAGCCTAACATATATGCCTAAACTCATGCCTAATCCAATAATAATTTGACACATTACTCATACATTTTCTCTCTCTAAATCTTCACTTCTGAATTTTCTACTTGTCATCATCTTGTTCTTAGGCATGTTTTTAGTCATGCATTTTAGGCATGCTAATCATTTTCCTTTTGAGAACGAGCAATGATAAGGATTCCTAAACTCATGCCTAATACCTTCGCCGTCGTTGTTGCTTTACCTTTGGTTTGACATGTTTGTGCTTTGCCCAATAACTGCTGCTATTGATTTAGCTTTGTGTTAACCTTTTAGTACTTTGTTTACAAACTGATCTCATGCCGTAACTTTCCTATACCCATGATTTATATATATAAAAAGGGAAAACTACTAAAATGGCCCGTTGTCGTGCGGTCCACGCATATTTAGCCATTTTTGAAAAATTCCCATTTTAGCCGAAGTTGCCCTGGGCAACTATCGTATAGCCAACCGAAAGATGACAAGTGTCCTCAAGTTGCCCAAAGTACCAAAAAGTTTCCCCGACGTGGCACTTTGTAGTTGGCTATGCACTAGTTGCCCAGGGCAACCCGGTGGCTAAAACGGGAATATTTCAAAAACGGTCTAAATATGCCTAGACCTAGGGCAATGGGGCTATTTTACTAATTATCCCTTATAAAAATGTGAATCATGTGTAACATGTCAGTTAAAGGACATACTAAATGCTAAAAAAACTGACACAACAAATGTCAATGATGTGATATCATTTGTTTTAATCATAAACTGACGCTACAAATATGTGTAGCAAAATATTTTACAAGGGGTAGTAAGAGAGACATGGCGGATCACGGTAGTAAACGATGGCGGCTGGTGTTAACAGCAAGTCCACTTCAAGGCCACATGACACCCGTGCTTCAGCTTGGGACATACCTTCATTCCAAAGGGTTCTCAATAACCATTGCTCACACCGAATTCAATCCACCAGATCCTTCTAAGCATCCTGATTTTATTTTTCACCCTTTGCCCGACAAGTTATCCGGTCCTGGCATATCTGCTGGCGTTATCCCATTTTTTCAAACTCTTAATGATAACTGCAAGCCTCATTTTCAGGAGCATCTTACTCAGATCATAAACGGGCAATAAGATAGATCTGATAAGGAATTGATTGTTATCATTCATGATAATCTCATGTTTTTTGCAGCGGCTGTTGCCTGTGAGCTAGATTTACCTTCGATCACCTTGCGTAGTAGTAGCACAACTTTTACTCTTGCTATCATGATCATCCCTCAGCTCCATCAAGAAGGACGATTTCCTACACAAGGTAGTTTCATCAATTAACCTTTTACATGTGTTAACTGTAGTAATTTATTTTTATGATTTTGATTCCCAATTATACTGCATGTACTTAAGTTACTAGAATTAATCACATGCCGGGATTGTTGGGTGCAGACTTAACCACTTGTTATATATTGGTAACTTGGTACAAGTCTATGACAATTAATCGACATAGCTAACTAATCACCTTAATGTGAATGATCCATTTGCTTCCAAAAAAACAAACATGATAGTTAAGAACTATCCGAGTCAATTAACTTATTAGTATTATTAAAGGTGCTAACAAGGAACTCGGAACATGTTGGGTAGATTTTTTATTATTGGCCCGATTCACAAAATAATCCCACCTACTGCCATTGTTTGGAACACCCTCAAGTTTCTTGAGCAATCGGCATTGACCCATATCCGCAGTCACTATCAAGTTCCAATTTTTACTATTGGCCCGATTCACAAAATAATCCCACCTCTTTCCACTAGCTTTCTTGAAGAGGATACTAGTTGTATCTCATGGCTAGATAAACAAGCACCCAAATCAGTGATTTATGTGAGCATAGGAAGCTTAGCAGACGCGGATGAAAAAGTGGCAACTGAAATGGCATGGGGTTTAGTTAATAGTAATAAGCTATTCCTATGGGTGGTTCGACCAGGTTCCGTGCCTGGGTGCAAATGGAATGAGTTTTTGCCAGATGGTTTAGTGGCTCAGATGAAAGACAGAGGTCTGATTGTAAAATGGGCACCCCAAAAGGAAGTATTGGCACATAATGCTGTTGGAGGATTTTGGAGCCAAAGTATTGGCACATAATGCTGTTGGAGGATTTTGGAGCCATTGTGGCTGGAACTCAACTTTGGAAAGTATATCAGAATGGGTTCCAATGTTGTACCAACCATTTGATGTAGACCAAAAGTTGAATGCTATGTATCTGAGCCATGTGTGGAAGATAGGTGTTGAAATTGTTGTAAATAGTGCAGAGATTGAGAATGCAGTCAGAAAGGTTTTGGTGGGTAAAGAAGCTGAAGAAATGAGGCAGAGGGCTATGGAGATCCAAGACAAGATTGAATTTGCACTCTACGATAGTGGTTCTTCAAATAACTCCCTCAAGAATTTAGTAGATTTCATTTTGTCATTGTAAATGTGGTTTATATGTTCCTACCATGGTTGCAAAAAGCGCTAGGCGCAAGTCGGGAGGTCGACCACCGCCTAGCGCATAGTCCTATGAGTCGGATTGAAATTTTCTATATATAAATTTAAAAATTATATCTACATTGATAAATTTTAGCATAAATAACTAAGTACATCTAAAAAAATTTTGGATGTTGGGCTTTAAATATAAATTAGGGCTTTAACTTAGTTAAATTATTATTATTTTTTTAAGTAAAGACCGAAAAGCCAACATCTCATGTCTCTCATGTTATCTTCTTGCAATTTTTCTCTTCTAAAACAAGTACATCACAAAGTTCATTCTTACACATTATTTAAAATAAGATCCGATTGACAGAAAAAACCTAATTTAAATTTTAAATATTGTGCTGATTGCCACTTACCGGCACTGACCACCGTTGACAGTCGTTGACCTCTTTTTGACCGCCTAGTGTAAAATCGATGCGGTTGTTGGCCGCCTTGCGCCTAGGCGGGCTTTTTTGCAACACTAGTTCTTACATAGTTTTTTTCATCGGCGTGTATTTATGGACACGGGCCCATTTGAACCCACAACTTTCATGTTGCGACTTTACCCCAGTACCCACAAATGTTTGGTTGGTAGGTGTTTCTTGAGCCATATATCTAGACTAAAACTGTGTTAGCAACTTAGCAAGTACTATTGTAATTTTAAGTTTTATTGATTTTAAATTGATTCCAATTTAGCTGCGTATTATTTACACAACCAAGAATAGCTAAAGGCTATACAAATATTCTATTACATACTGTAATGTTTATGGAAGTTAGGCTGGTTAATTACCAAGGGGTCACTTTGCCCAAGGTGACCCATGACTCACGCTCTATTCCCTTGTCCATATGCATATAAGTCACGCGCGAGTTGAAGTATTCGAGAGTGAACAAGGTGAACCGGTTAGTTTCATTTGCAATATTCGTTGGCCCCCATGTTTGAATATAACCGCCGTTCCATGTATTTAAGAAAAAAAAAAATGCTCACTACCCTATATTTTACTTATAAATACCCCAAAACTTAAACAATTTTATACACAACTTCTCATATCTCATTCAAACAACATATATCTCGTTCCTTTTATTTTTATAATGAATTATGTTATGGAAATTTTTCGTCCAAAGTATTTGAGGAAACCCGGCCAGTATGACTCATGTCATAAAGCTTTATCGACATCACAAAGAAACGCATGGGTTTCCGGGGATGATAGGAAGCCTTGACTATATAGATTGGGAGTGGTTTGGTTGTCCGAATGCACACAAACTAAAATATGTTAGACGTGATCATGGTCCGAATCCGTTCATTTTGCTAGAAGCTATTGCGTCTCAAGACTTACGGATATGGCACACTTTCTTTGTTATTTATGGGTCGAACAACGACATCGACGTTCTGGATCAATCCCCTTTATTTAACGATCTTAAACAAGGAATAGTACCGGAGATTCTGTTTTTTGGGGTAACTTACCCATTTGGTTACTATCTTGTTGACGGGATATATCCGGAATCGGCAACACTCGTTAAGACGATTCCAGAACCATCAGATGACCGCAAAAGAATACGATATAAGCAAATGCAGGAATCGGCAAGGAAAGATGTGGAACGAGCGTTTGGTGTTCTGAAGAAGAAATGGGCAATACTTTCCAATCTCGCAAAAGCGCTGGAAAAAGAAAGAATAATGAAAATGATGTATACATGCATCATTTTATGTAATATGGTTCGAAAAGACAAAAAAATTAAAAAAAAAATAAAAAGGCGATATCTCCCGAATTGTACCTGGAGAAAGGACATCAACCAAACGACCCCATACGATCCGATGAACAAATGCGAAAAGTGATGAGCTACATTAGATCACATCAATCGCATCAAAATCTTCATACCGATTTGGTAGAACACTTGTCTCGTAATATTTAGTTTCAGTTTTAAATGTGACATTTTTAATATTCGAAATCTATGTAATGTTTTTAGTTTATGAATAAAAGTTTTCTATATCATATGATTACATTTTTATATTTTTACGTTTACGTTTTTAATTTTGTAATAACCACTAAAAAATTGGAGTTAAGATGACCATCAAAGGTGACCTTGTTCACAAATAAGTGAGTGGGTGTGAGGGGAAATGAGAGAAGAGAGAAAGTTGAGGTGGCGTTGAAGTGTAAGGTGAAAATGTGTTTACCTTGGCCTATAGTCTTACAAAAACGTAAACAGGTTATGCTACAAATTTCACGAAACGCCTTATGGACGGAACAAACACAAAATTTTCTAAACGGACTGAAGTTGATGGTGAGCACTTCGTTTTCCATGGCAGCTAACATTAATCTATCATAGCATTCTTGACCAGCCTGAATCCCCTTTGGATTTTCCCACTGCTCCCTTTAACAGGATGCCACATATCATTGGAATCTTCATTTTCAATGTTCCTCTAGCTACTGACCGAAACAAATGTAAGAATTGTAGAGTCAAGCCTTTGTTGTAAAATGTATGAATGAGGAAGTCAATGTTGACTGTTAAAAGTGAACCAAGAAGTCAATATTTGTATATACTCTTAGTCGACATTTAAATAAAAAAAGAGAGAAAAGAAAAAAAAAATCTACAATTTCAAATGTGCAAATCGTCATTATTTTCTATATATTTGGCGCTTATATACGTAATAATCTTGTACATGTTTGTAAGAGCGAACAACTAAAAAAATTCTACACATTATTATGGTCATTTGAAAGCTTAGAAACCATCTATGGCATAAAACTGGCAACTGAAATGGCATCGGGTCTTGTCAATAGTACCAAGCCATATTCGACCAGGGTTCGGTTTGGGGGTTCAAATGGACCGCGTATAACCAGATGGTTTGTGGAGGATTTTAGACTGTTGTTGTTGGAACTCCACTTTAGAGTTTGGAAAGCATATCCGAAGGGGTTCCAGTGTTATGCTAACCATCTAGTGTATATCAATTGTTGGATACTCGAATGATGGATAGTTGAGTTACGTGTGGAAGATTGGTGAAGTTGTTGTAGAGAGAGCATAGACAGATTTTGGTCGGTAAAGAAGGTGAAGAACTCAGGCAATACTACGCACATTCATGAGAAGGTCAAAGTTGCAATGTTACATGGTGGTTCTTCACACAACTCCTTGAATGATTCAGTATAGTACGTTTTCTCATTGTGATTGTGGTGGTGATATGTATATAAACTGACAAACTACCATGTTGGGTATTGCATCGCAAATATTTGGTTGATGTGTGTTAATGTTGTAGAACTAGGCCAGAGCGTGTTTGTACAGTCGAATGCAATTTTGAGTTATGTTAAACTGAACTTGATTCAGTTACATATCATTACACTAACATTAATCTTTAGAAAGCTAAACCAACAATTTATTCATATTTATCCGAGATACTAAATAGATAAACAAGCTATTATGGCTTTGCATATCATCAAATTAAAACATTATTCTAAAATGTCGATGGACCAAACAAAAATTTATCTAACCAGAGATCTCAATAGACTTGACATCTGGCTTCTTGACTTCCTCCTTCGGCACAGTAATCGTCAACACACCATTCTCCATTCCCGCCTTAATCTGATCCATTTTCGCATTCTCTGGCAACCTAAACTTCCTCGTAAACTTACCACTCCTTCTTTCAACATGATGCCATTTATCATTCTTATCTTCTTTCTCCACATTCCTCTCACCTGTAATCTGTAATACCCTGTCATCTTCAACTTCCACCTTTACCTCTTCTTTCTTAAGTCCAGGGAGATCGGCTTTAAACACGTGAGCTTCTGGTGTTTCTTTCCAATCCACACGAGTGTTCACCAATGCAGATGTTTCATTTGAAAGACCAGATGGTGATGTAAGGGGGAAGTCTTTGAATGGGTTCCAGACGTCGAGTGAAAATGTGTCGAAGATGCTGTTTCTTCGGATACCGAAAAAGCTAGGAATGATCGACATGTTTTATAGACTGAAAGTGTTGTTGCAAGAAGAATTTAAATAGCTTGATTGTGTTTGTACTGTTGCTGATTTGATTGTTGCATGTGATGATGATTTAGGACAGTAAGGTTTGGGTATTTTTACTTTGGTTAGGCGTCATCCAGAAATTTCAAGATTGTTCGTTAATTGAGAACCTTCTTGATATATTTACGTCTTTCAATTCTATGATAGAAGCTTCTTGATTCTTCCATGTACACTATTTTCTGACTTTATATTATTTGTTTGCATAATCGAATTGTTGTAACAAATAAAAAATACACATTACTTTATTTTTGTTTTGATTCTCTAAATGGGCTACAAGAAAAGAGTTAGGGTCTTAAACGGGCCATCATATTAAAGAGTGATATTTTCCCTTAAACCATACATTATACATTATTCAATATATCATTTCCTGTTCCAAGCGACATCGTTTTGAGAGGGCCAAACACAACATCGTGTAGGGGGTTTTTGTCGTTTTAGTGCCATATTATTCTTGGTCAATGGGGATAAGATGTCGTTTTGACTTTAACTTTAGTTTTCTTACCTAACGACATCATTTTACAATTTCATTTTTTAATAGACGATCGACATTCGCACCGCCTCACTAGAACTTTCCCTCTCAGTAGAACTTTCCCTATTCCGTTAGATATTGCGATCAATCCCGATTTACTACACATTTTGTCTTTATATGCCCGTAACGACATCGTTGAGTACTAGTACTACCTTTGGTAAGCATTTTTTTGAAGAGCACTGATAAGGAAACCTAACATATATGCCTAAACTCATGCCTAATCCATAATTTGACACGTCACTCATACATTTTCTCTCTCTAAATCTTCACTTTTGAAATTTCCACTTGTCATCATCTTGTTCTTAGGCATGTTTTTAGTCATGCATTTTAGGCATGTTAATCATTTTTCTTTTGAGAACGAGCAATGATAAGGAAGCCTAACATATATGCCAAAACTCATGCCTAATCCATTAATAATTTGACACATCACTCATACATTTTCTATCTCTAAATCTTCACTTTTGAATTTTCCACTTGTCATCATCTTTTTCTCTGGCAGGTTAATCATTTTCCTTTTTGAGAACGAGCAATAATAAGGAAGCCTAACATATATGCCTAAACTCATGCCTAATCCATTAATAATTTGACTCATCACTCACACATTTTCTCTCTCTAGATCTTCACTTTTGAATTTTCAACTTGTCATCATCTTGTTCTTAGGCATGTTTTTAGTCATGCATTTTAGGCATGTTAATCATTTTCCTTTTGAGAACGAGCAATGATAAGGAAGCCTAATAGATATGCCTAAACTCATGTTTAATCCATTAATAATTTGACAAATCACAAATACATTTTCTCTCTCTAAATCTTCACTTTTGAATTTTCCACTTGACATTATCTTGTTCTTAGGCATGTTTTTAGTCATGGATTTTAGGCATGTTAATCATTTTGATTTTGAGAACGAGCAATGATAAGGAAGCCTAACATATATGCCTAAACTCATGCCTAATCCAATAATAATTTGACACATTTCTCATGCATTCTCTCTCTCTAAATCTTCACTTTTGAATTTTCCACTTGTCATCATCTTGTTCTTCGGCATGTTTTTAGTCATGCATTTTAGGCATGCTAATCATTTTCCTTTTGAGAACGAGCAATGATAAGGATGCCTAAACTCATGGCTAATACCTTCGCCGTCGTTGTTGCTTTACCTTTGGTTTGACATTTTTGTGCTTTGCCCAATAATTGCTGCTATTGATTTAGCTTTGTGTTAACCTTTTAGTACTTTGTTTACAAACTAATCTCATGCCGTAACTTTCCTATACCCATGATTGCTATTTATAAAAAGGGAAAGCTACCAAAATGGCCCGTTGCCGTGCAGTCCACGCATATTTAGCCCGGTTTTGAAAAATTCCCGTTTTAGCCGAGGTTTCCCTGGGCAACTATCGTATAGCCAACCGAAAGATGACGAGTGTCCTCAAGTTGCCCAAAATACAAAAAAGTTGCCCCGACATGGCACTCTGTAGTTGGCTGTGCACTAGTTGCCCAGGGCAACCCGGGCTAAAACGGTAATATTTCAAAAACGGTCTAAATATGCCTAGACCGAGGGCAACAGGGCTATTTTATTAATTATCCCTTATAAAATGTGAATCATGTGTAACATGTCAGTTAAAGGACATACTAAATGCTAAAAAACTGACACAACAAATGTCAATCATGTGATATCATTTGTTTTAATCATAAACTGACGCCACAAATATGTGTAGGAAAATACTTTACAAGGGGTAGTAAGAGAGACATGGCGGATCACGGCAGTAAACGATGGCGGCTGGTGTTAACAGCAAGTCTACTTCAAGGCCACATGACACCCATGCTTCAGCTTGGGACATACCTTCATTCCAAAGGTTTCTCAATAACCATTGCTCACACCGAATTCAATCCACCAGATCCTTCTAAGCATCCTGATTTTATTTTTCTCCCTTTGCCCGACAAGTTATCCGGTCCTGGCATATCTGCTGGCGTTATCCCGTTTTTGCAAAGTCTTAACGATAACTGCAAGCCTCATTTTCAGGAGCATCTTACTCAGATCATAAACGGGCAAAAAGATAGATCTGATAAGGAATCGATTGTTATCATTCATGATAACCTCATGTTTTTTGCAGCGGCTGTTGCCCGTGAACTAGATTTACCTTCGATCACCTTGCGTAGTAGTAGCGCAGCTTTTACTCTTGCTATCATGATCATCCCTCAGCTCCATCAAGAAGGACGATTTCCTACACAAGGTAGTTTCATCAATTAACCTTTTACATGTGTTAACTGTAGTACTTTATTTTTATGATTTTGATTCCCAATTATGCTGCATGTACTTAGGTTACTAGAATTAATCACATGCCGGGATTGTTGGGTGCAGACTTAACCACTTGTTATATATTGGAAATTTAGTACATGATTAGTCTATGACAATTAATCGACATAGCTAACTAATCACCTTAATGTGAATGATCCATTTGCTTCCAAATAAACAAACATGATAGTTAAGAACTATCCGAGTCAATTAACTTATTAGTATTATTAAAGGTGCAAACAAGGAACTCGGAACATGTTGGGTAGATTTTTTATTGCAGGAAATAGTTCCAGAACTCGATCCTTTCAGATACAAAGATTTACCCTATATGAGCCAACCAATTGAAGAAACGCTTGAAAAGATTACCATGATCATCCCCAAAATACCTACTGCCATTGTTTGGAACACCCTTAAGTTTCTTGAGCAATCGGCATTGACCCATATCCGCAGTCACTATCAAGTTCCAATTTTTACTATTGGCCCGATTCACAAAATAATCCCAACTCCTTCCACTAGCTTTCTTGAAGAGGATACTAGTTGTATCTCATGGCTAGATAAACAAGCACCCAAATCAGTGATTTATGTGAGCATAGGAAGCTTAGCAGACGCGGATGAAAAAGTGGCAACTGAAATGGCATGGGGTTTAGTTAATAGTAATCAGCTATTCCTATGGGTGGTTCGACCAGGTTCCGTGCCTGGGTTCAAATGGACTGAGTTTTTGCCAGATGGTTTAGTGGCTCAGATGAAAGACAGAGGTCTGATTGTAAAATGGGCACCCCAAAAGGAAGTATTGGCACATAATGCTGTTGGAGGATTTTGGAGCCATTGTGGCTGGAACTCAACTTTGGAAAGTATATCAGAAGGGGTTCCAATGTTGTGCCTACCATTTGATGTAGACCAAAAGTTGAATGCTAGGTATCTGAGCCATGTGTGGAAGATAGGTGTTGAAATTGTTGTAAAGAGTGCAGAGATTGAGAATGCAGTCAGAAAGGTTTTGGTGGGTAAAGAAGCTGAAGAAATGAGGCAGAGGGCTATGGAGATCCAAGACAAGATTAAATTTGCACTCTGCGATAGTGGTTCTTCAAATAACTCCCTCAAGAATTTAGTAGATTTCATTTTGTCATTGTAATTGTGTTTTTATATGTTCCTACCATGGTTGCAAAAAGCGCTAGGCGCTAGTCGGGCGGTCGACCACCGCCTAGCGATAAGTCCTATGCGTCGGATTGAACTTTTCTATATATATATATATATATATATATATATATATATATATATATATATATTTAAAAATTATATCTACATTGATAAATTTTAGCATAAATAACTAAGTACATCTAAAAAAAATTTGGATGTTGGGCTTTAAATATAAATTAGGGCTTTAACTCAGTTAAGTTATTATTTTTTTTCTAAGTAAAGACCGAAAAGCCAACATCTCATGTCACTCATGTTATCTTCTTGCAATTTTTCTCTTCTAAAACAAGTACATCACAAAGTTCATTCTTACACATTATTTAAAATAAGATCCGATTGACAGAAAAAACCTAATTTAAATTTTAAAAATTGCGCTGATTTCCACTTACCGGCACTGGCCACCGTTGACAGTCGTTGACCTCTTTTTGACCGCCTAGTGTAAAATCGAGGCGGTTGTTGGCCGCCTTGTGCATAGGCGGGCTTTTTTGCAACACTAGTTCTTGCATAGTTTTTTTCGTCGACATGTATTTATATACACGGGCCCATTTGAACCCACAACATTCATGTTGCGACTTTACCCCAGTACCCACAAAGGTTTGGTTGGTAGATGTTTCTTGAGCCATATATCTAGACTAAAACTATGTTAGCAACTTAGCAAGTACTATTTTAATTTGAAGTTTTATTGATTTTAAATTGATTCCAATTTAGCTGCATATTATTTACACAACCAAGAATAGCTAAAGGCTAGACAAACATTCTATTACATACTGTAATGTTTATGGAAGTTAGGCTGGTTAATTACCAAGGGGTCACTTTGCCCAAGGTGACCCATGACTCACGCTCTATCCCCTTGTCCATATGCATATAAGTCACATGCGAGTTGAAGTATTCGAGAGTGAACAAGGTGAACCGGTTAGTTTCATTTGCAATATTCGTGGCCCCCATGTTTGAATATAACCGCCGTTCCATGTATTTAAGAAAAAAAATGCACACTACCCTATATTTTACTTATAAATACCCCAAAACTTAAACAATTTTATACACAACTTCTCATATCTCATTCTAACAACATATATCTCGTTCCTTTTATTTTTAAAATGAATTATGTTATGGAAATTTTTCGTCCAAGGTATTTGAGGAAACCTGGCAAGTATGACTCATGTCGTAAAGCTTTATCGACATCACAAAGAAACGCATGGGTTTCCGGGGATGATTGGAAGCCTTGATTATATAGATTGGGAGTGGTTTGGTTGTCCGAATGCACACAAAGGAAATATGTCAGACATGATCATGGTCCGAATCCGTTCATTTTGCTAGAAGCTGTTGCGTCTCAAGACTTACACGGATATGGCACGCTTTCTTTGTCGTTTCTGGGTCGAACAACGACATCGACGTTCTAGATCAATCTTCTTTATTTAACGATGTTAAACAAGGAATAGCACCAGAGATTCTGTTTGTTGGGGTAACTTACCCATTTGGTTACTATCTTGTTGACGGGATATATCCGGAATCGGCAACACTCATTAAGACGATTCCAGAACCATCAGATGACCGCAAAAGAATACGATATAAGCAAATGCAGGAATCGGCAAGGAAAGATGTGGAACGAGCGTTTGCTGTTCTGAAGAAGAAATGGGTAGTACTTGCCAATCCCACAAAGGCGCTGGAAAAAGAAAGAATAATGAAAATGATGTATACATGCATCATTTTATGTAATATGGTTCGAAAAGACAAAATAAATAAATAAATAAATAAAAAGGCGATATCTCCCGAATTGTACCCGGAGGAAGGACATCAACTAAACGACCCCATACGATCCGATGAACAAATGCAAAAAGTGATGAGCTACATTAGATCACATCAATCGCTTCAAAACCTTCGTGCCGATTTGGTCGAACACTTTTATATTCGAAATCTATGTAATGTTTTTAATTTATGAATAAAAGATTTCTATATCGTATGTTTACATTTTTATATTTTTACGTTTACGTTTTTAATTTTGTAAGCATTAAAAAAAATGGGAGTTAAGGTGTAACAACTCATAAATTTTGGATTTCTATACATTGCTTTTCTTATTCTCTTCATTTATATTTCGCGGTCGTTTATCGTGGTATAGGATATCTTACGCGAAACTTGGTATGAAAATGAATAAAACGCGAGATGTTAAGTTTATGTGGCAAGGAAAAATAAAGATAATAGTATTTATAATCTCGGTTTATGGAAAAATGATTCTAAAGCTAATGGAAATGAGTTCGGGTGCTCGGGGAATAATCATAACGTATTTTATAGGTTTCGATCATGTTTCGTGAAAAATATGATGAGATTGGCAAAATCGGTCCCTAAGGGCGCGCTAGGGTTTACCCCTAGTCCCACCCTCATCCTGTAAATACTACACAAATCTATTTCTAGGGTTTGATAACCCCATCTCTCCCAAAATCAGCCGCCACCTCCTTCAACATATCCGGCCACTTCCGGCCATATTCCGGTCACACCGCTCACCCCCATAGCACACCGCCACCACCACTACACTCCTTGTGATCCCCTCATCATATCCACCTACTACACGTGGCCCAAACCTCCTCCTATCTCGGTGTATGCGCCTCCCACGGCCAGGAATACACCACCACATTTTCACTCCTTTCATTATCTCTGGATTCACGAATTTATATCCAATCTTTTTGAGGATTTCGTACTAATAACGATTAATAAAGATTAAGATGAGAAAATATAATAAGTTTGGTGTCATGGTGTGGGTCTCGTTGTTATTTTGTGTTGCGAATCAGGTCGGGTTAGACCTGATTGGCACTGTTTGAATCCGAGTTGCTTATTTATAACTCCTCGAGATTTTAATAAGCCCATTTGAGCTTATTGGAGCGTTTGGAATTGATTGCTGGATTTGATTTTTGGAACAATTTGATTTGGCTTTGACTATTTTGAATTTGATATTTGAGCGTTTGGAATCAATTGATGGATTTGATTTTTGGAAAGCCTGAATTTGGTTCTGGCTATTTTGAATTTGATTATTGGAATGTTTTGATTCGATTTTGGCTACATTTTGATATGATTTCGGTTACACTGGGATTTGATTTTGGCTATCATTTTGAATTGATTTTGGATACGTTCAGATTTGATTTTGGCTACGTTAGTAGTTGATTTTGGATATGTTAGAATTGATTCCGATTGAATTTGGATTGTTTGATTTTGTGATGTTGGACGTTATCCTGGTATCGGACTTGATAGTCAGCCTCACTTCATTGGAGAACTTGTCACAGTCGCCTCTACCTTAAGCCTTGTGCTCAATCGATGATGTTTATTTTCTCGATCAGGGATGATTGTTTTTCCGATCAATTCTGTTCAAATAATGTTGTTTTCTTGACAGTGTTCAATCGAGGTTGTACTTTCCACCTCCAACCTAAGTATCGTGCTAAGTCAATCGACTCCGACTGATTTCTAGTAGCAATCAACATTTTCTTACAGAGTCGTACTCTGAACTTGCTAAACTTCTCGTTCAGTAGAGATTCCATGAACAACTGAATTCTCAATACTCTAAGGATTAACCTGAACCGCATTCTTTGAACAACCGTTATCCTTGCTATCTTTCTCTGTTAATAAACTATGTCGTTAACGAGACCTTGGAAGTAAATCCCGTGCCTCTATTTGAGTAGTTGTTGATGATCCTACCTAACCTGTTCACCTCCCGCTAGTCAGCGAAACAGAAAGTATGGGTGACCTTGCTCGTTCATACGTGGAGGAGATTGTTGTGCGTCATGGAGTGTCAATTTTAATCCTTTAAATCATGACAGACATTTCACATTCGATTTCAATTGTGATAGTTATCTTACACCCACACTTTTGTCAATCAATTTCAAGGGCCATGAGCAAAGGTCTGGAAATGAATACTATGTATCACTTTCAGACTGATGGTTGAAGTGAAGAAACCATTCAAGCGTTGGAGGATATATTGTGTGACTACGAAATTGAGTTTGACAATGGTTAGAATAGACGCCTCCCATTGGTCAAATTCTTTTATTACACTTCCTACCATTTCAGTATTTCAATGGCACTGCAATAGACCCTCTATGGTCGCAAGTGCCGATCGCCGATTTGTTGGGTAGAAATGGAGAAACCCAACTCACTGACTTTGGACCTATTTATGAAACTACCGAGGAGACCGTTCGAAGGTGGAATGGAGATGTAGGCTGCTCGCGAATCGTTAGAAACCCTGGTAATGTAAACCTCTCGAATCCCTCAGATAAAGCCTAAAGATTCACCATGAAAATGCGTGAAGCGTTTAGTAAACGTGGAAAGCTTAATCCTCGCTACATTGGTCCTTCCAAAATCCTTGCTAGAGTTAGATCGTTAGCTCGCAGACTCGATCTACCGTGAGAACTCAGTAGTGTTCATGACGTTTTCGTATATGTATTTTGAAGGTATGCCCTGCTGATGAGACAATTGTTTTTCCTCTGGGGAAAGATCCATATTAACGAATACTTAAACCTTGTGGAGAGACTTATTGAAATCGTGAACTCTCACTGTATCAATCCTTTTCGAACCCTTGCTAGAATCAGACCGGTAGCTCAGAGATTTGAGCTAACATCGGAACTTAGCAATAATCCCGATCTTTCATGTGAGTAATTTGAGGAAATGCCCTGCTGATAAGGCAGTCGTTATCTCTCCCAGAGAGATCCAGATCTTATAACATTCAAACCTTGTTGAACTATTGAAATCAAGAACCGTGAAATCAAGCGACTTGAGTCACATCCTTATCGATGGAGTCCGTCAAAACTCACGAAAAGCTCCTGAATTCACGTAGGGAAACGTGAAGATGAATTCTTGTGCGTATGTACTCATTTCTTTCGATCGTAACGGGTAATTTGAATTGAATCGCGAGGACGCGATTCCGTTTAAGGAGGTGAGGCTATAACAACTCCTAAAATTTGGATTCCTATACATTGGTTTTCTTATTCTCTTCATTTATATTTCGGGATCGTTTATCGTGGTATAGGATATCTTACGCAAGACTTGGTATGTAAATGAATAAAACGCGAGATGTTAAGTTAATGTGGCAAGGAAAAATAAAGATATGAGTATTTATAATCCCGGTTTATGGAAAAATGATTCTAAAGCTAATGGAAATGAGTTCGGGTGCTCGGGGAATAATCATAATGTATTTTATAGGTTCCGATCATGTTTCGTGAAAAATATGATGAGATTGGCATAATCGGTCCCTGAGGGCGCGCTAGAGTTTACCCCTAGTCCCACCCTCATCTTATAAATACTACACAAATCTATTTCTAGCGTTTGATAACCCCATCTCTCCCAAAATCAGCCGCCACCTCCATCAACACATTCGGCCACTTCCGGCCGTATTCCGGTCACACCGCTCACCCCCATAGCACACCGCTACCACCACCTCACTCCTTGTGATCCCCTCGTCTTATCCACCTACTACACGCGCCCCAAACCTCCTCCTATCTCGGTGTACGCGCCTCCCACAGCCACAAATACGCCACCACATTTTCACTCATTTCATTATCTTTGGATTCACGAATTTATATCCAATCTTTTAGAGGATTTCGTACTAATAACGATTAATAAAGATTAAGATGAGAAAATATAATAAGTTTGGTATCATGGTGTGGGTATCGTTGTTATTTTGTGTTGCGAATCAGGTGGTGCCGTGGCCATATATGTCTTGGTTGTCGAGTATTAGTTTTAAGTCAAGTCATGGTATGGTTGTGATTTGTTTGTGTCTCAGATTGGATATTGGTCGTGGTTTTGGTCTCGTAAAAGTGACAGACGAGAGTGTGTTTGGATTAGGAATTTGGTTGTGTTGTGTGATGCCGAGAATGGGTTTTGGATTTAGAATGTTGATTGTGATGTTGCTTGTTCACGTTGTTGTTGTTCCTTATGTTGTTGTTGTTGTTTGTCCGGGTTATTGAAGTTCCTGGTGTTCTTTTGTTGATGACCAAGTTGTTGTATGTTCGTATTTTTGTTATTATTGTTGTTGAGCTTGTTGCTCTCATCGTGGTGGTTGTTTTGATCGTGATGTGGAGGATCCATTTGGTTGTGAAGCTTTGGCCTAGAATAGGAGCCGAGACCGCTAGGGTATCGTCATAGTTACTGTTGACTTGGAGGTTGATGTTAATGATATTGAGGTTGTTGTTGAGACGATTAGAATGACGGAGATTAGGAATAGTGTAACTCCCCCAAAATTATCGCAGCGGAAGATTAGGTCACCGGGGTATTACTTCATAGTTCACAGTACAAGTTATAGAAAATGACTCTAAATGAGACGTTTTGAAATAAATTATCATTCGATTAAAATATCAGAGTTTACAAAGAGGTCCCACAAGTTTACAAAATGTACAACATTAAAGTTGCAAAGTTTTTCGAATGATAATATGCATCGTCTTCAAAATGTTTTCCGTGCGCCTTCACATGCCAGCTAATTCCTTTCGTACCTGAGAATACATGCTAAAAAGTCAACACAAAGGTTGAGTGAATTCATAGGTTTGTAATAGAGTAATGGACAATAAAGTTCATAGTATAATTGCAAAGTGCGCAATTATCATCCTGATAGTTATTATTGCTCTAAGCTCATGGCACGCATGACTGACTGTATATATATATATCACCATACGATATATATATTAAACAATTTTCGCCGTGTAGGTACTATGCCGTATACCTAGGAATTCAAATATAGTGCGTTTGTGATATCCGCTTATGATTAACACAAACGGGATTCGTCAATCCCGATAGGCCTATCCACAATATTTGCGCTCACTCGCAACAACGAGTGATTAGTGGTCCATGATAAGGGGATTTTTGGCATAAACAACTTAGACATGCATGCAATAATACAATCAAGGCTAGCATTCAGTTTACAAGTAATTGTCCATAGTAAAAACAGTAGCATGTATCTCCCCCAAAGAGTTTATAAAACAGTTAAACAAAAGTAGGGGATATGAACTCACCGTAGTAATCAGTAGTAGTTTATAACAACAGATAGTGTATGGCAAGACCACGATCTTTAATGATGACCTACGAGAGTATAGTGATCGTGTCTTAGTATAATGCACAATCAGAGTTTACAAAGAGGTCCCACAAGTTAACAAAATGTACAACATTAAAGTTGCAAAGTTTTTCGAATGATAATATGCATCGTCTTCAAAATGTTTTCCGTGCGCCTTCACATGCCAGCTAATTCCTTTCGTAACTGAGAATACATGCTAAAAAGTCAACACAAAGGTTGAGTGAATTCATAGGTTTGTAATACAGTAATGGACAATAAAGTTCATAGTATAATTGCAATGTGCGCAATTATCATCCTGATAGTTATTATTGCTCTAAGCTCATGGCACGCATGACTGTATATATATATATATATATCACCATACGATATATATATTAAACAATTTTCGCCGTGTAGGTACTATGCCGTATACCTAGGAATTCAAATATAGTGCGTTTGTGATATCCGCTTATGATTAACACAAACGGGATTCGTCAATCCCGATAGGCCTATCCACAATATTTGCGCTCACTCGCAACAACGAGTGATTAGTGGTCCATGATAAGGGGATTTTTGGCATAAACAACTTAGACATGCATGCAATAATACAATCAAGGCTAGCATTCAGTTTACAAGTAATTGTCCATAGTAAAAACGGTAGCATGTATCTCCCCCAAAGAGTTTATAAAACAGTTAAACAAAAGTAGGGGCTATGAACTCACCGTAGTAATCAGTAGTAGTTTATAACAACAGATAGTGTATGGCAAGACCACGATCTTTAACGATGACCTACGAGAGTATAGTGATCGTGTCTTAGTATAATGCACAATATGAGTGTACAAGTATATGTAAAGTCGTTGACTTGATTATGATGTTGTACATATATCTTATGTTGTGTAAATGAGTGAAGCATCCTTAAAATGTGGTTTGGCTATTAGCCTTTTATAAATAACTTTGTACTACTGTTCGGGCTATCAAAATCTAGAGGTCATGTAGTGAACGTATGAGGAGCCAGGACACTTTAATTCGTAAATCCACAACTCGTCGATACGACACCTCAAAGAGGCCTCTTATGATTATGAAATTCCCTAGTGTTGTAGGACTTATCATTTATAAGTAAAAGTATTTGATGAGACAAATGTTGTATAAAAACATTTGTCGTTTTTCGTCAAAGACTAATGGTTGAACTTGTGTGGTGTCGATGATATAAATAGTATGTCGTGAACTAATTTAGTGTGATAATCATCAAGTGGAAGTTGCCTTAAGTGGAAATGATATTCATATAGTTAATAAGTGATATGGTTATTTTATAGATTGTCGAGGTCGGGAAACTGACTCAAATAAATAATCAAGTCTTAATAACAAGTTTCGGGTCATCAAATCCCAAACTAGTCATGCGGCTAGATACATAACCTTAAGACATCAACCAAGACCATAGTCGTTGCTATATCTCAGCTTAGAAGGCCTTGAGGCAACAGCCCTGGGCTTAGTCTTGGGTGTGTCTCAGCCCCAAGAGGTCAAAAATGCCACCAAAAGTATTTAGTTATGGCTGTTTTTATAGTCTAAACAGGTCCAGTTGGTTTCTGTAGTTTCTAGCCTTAGTTATTAACTTTCAGGTTACGTGCTCGCGGATTTTTGTATAAAACATCATTTTGAGAAACTTTTGTGTTTTACACTTCTGCTGATTCGGAGCAGAAAAGGGTGAAAATCTCGATTTAAAATTGTATCAGAAAACTATTTGTTCCAACACCAATTGCCTTCTAGTAGTCTTTACTTAAGACTAACTTTTTAACCACAAGCTCATTTAACATGATTCAAAAGCTCAAAATCATGTTTTAACATCCTCTAAGTGATTCCTAAGTCTATACAAGTCTATAATCCATAATTTGATGTCAAGGCTTGATATAATCACAAGTATCCAACTAGTTATATCAAGAAGGTTTCTTAACAGATTGTATCCATCTTTTTACTTATGTACAACATCCATCAAGTCATATTACATATATAACTAGCTTGTACAAGATATACTTTACATCAAAATGACTGAAAAACTAGGAACTAAACAAAGTCTTACAACTTCTTGGATGGACAAGACTAACAACCCAAGAACAGTACCCTAAGCCTTCTATCTTCAACAAGTCTTTCCAATCTTCAACCCAAGTTGTTACAACCTTATGAAACCTTGTACTAGTCTTCTAACTTCAGGCTTTGGTCTTGTGTAACTCCTGTTGTGAGCTTGGAGTCAACAATTCTTCACTTGGACTATGTAGGAAACACCTAAGTCTTCATTTTTGTAGTTAATCTTGTTGCTAGAAAATCAAGCTATGGTAATGTTTTGGCGATTTATTGTGTACGGCAAAGGAGGGAAGCAAAGAAGAAAATGAGTTTTAATCTATAGTTTACATGTATGTAATGATAGAGAGCTAGTTAGGTGTTAAGGCATGTGTATCTTTCATTATCATGAAACACATGTCTCATGAGTTGGAAGGTATACATGAGACGTGGACATGTATGTATAGTTTGTGATAAGATTATCACAAATTTTGTATACGTATGGAGAGGAGTCAAAGAGATATATGTGACAGTTTTTACCTTATGATGAAGTAATATGGAGGCTTATCTAATGAAGACTTATACGTATGTGTCAAATCCTTAGACATAAGTGTTTAGCCAAAGCCACATGGCTTATGATAGCACATGTACACGCCACCTCCTACTTGAGGTGGTGAGGAGCTTAGTTGCTAGCTTGTAAAGTTTACTTCATGGTGAAGTAAGGTTCAACGGGGTATAGTTTGGTCCCGGTAATTACTAATGTTAAGCCTTCAAGTTACGAAACTTAAAACCGGGCAATGTAAAAATGTAATACTTATAAAAATGTCCAACTCATCAATATACCTCAACTAAGTATATTAAAGTGTGATAAGCCTAATGGAGTGCATTTATGATGTTAAAACCTTATAACGTAGGTCTGAGCACGCGTATTACGTAAGAAATAAAATGCTCACGTAAAAATGACAAAATGACAATAGTTCATATAAAATATGACTATTGGTGAGATTTGAGTATTTTCAACATATAGACTCATCCTAGTCTTGTGTTGGTCTCGGGAAAAGTTTACACGATTAAACTTTCGTGATTACTTATATAAGTAATATAAATATTAAAAGTAATATTTTAAGAAAATCATAATCAATTCAATTTGCTTGTTGAGTTTATTGTTGTGTCGATACGCGTTGTGTGCGATTTTTATGTTTTGTGAGATATCGTCTCATTAAATAGACAAAGGTGAACGAAAACGTTCAGATAGTAATAATTCAAAGTAGAGAGAATTATTTGACTTGGAAAGTTACTGGTTAACTACCGATTACAGTATTTGCTTTTACGTTACGGTAAAAGTCAAATAGTCAAAAGTCAAAGTCAAAGTGCAAAATAGTCATTTTGCCTTATGAAAATTTATGGGTTGCTACAAATAGTTAACGCGTCGTAGATCGACGACCATTATTTTTGAAGTTGTGATTGTGGCAAAATGGATTTTTGGTGGATATATGTTTATGCTTGTGATGATTTGAGCGTGTCGAGCGTCATCAAGACTTTCCAGTCCTGTGTGATCTCGATGAGCCAAAATGGACTTATCCTATGTTGTTGACTATTTGACCCGTAGTAAAATTGAACTCGAAACGAATAATAACCCGAATAATATAATAACTAAGTGACGATTAATGACATGAATTTTGTATATATAAATGTAATTAACTTCTAAATATTAATAATGACTAATAAAGTTATTCGATATTTACAAGTTAACGATAATAAATTTTAGAAGACGAAAGGTATGTTATACATATGTCATTTTCAAATTAATAAAGAGTATTAATTAACATAAAAGACGTTCGTTAATATTTTTGAGTTAATACGGACGGGTTATAAGTCGTTTTGAGGTCACGTTTATCGAGATATACCATTTATAGGAATATTGAGGTTTATAGTGAATTAGGCTCAATTATCTCATGTTAAGTTTTGTCTCGTTTCTTGTCAATGTTGTTAATTATTCGTCTCTTGGCATGAGTACTCTTGAGTCTTGTCTCGTTCGCGTTAATTTTGCTTGTTTATTTTTTGGTGTGAGTTCATGATGCGTGGGAATCGCAACAGGCTTTACCTCTCGAGGGATCTCGAGAAGCTTACAACCCCCACCAGGCAGTGTACCTGATCGTTGTAGTATAGTATAGTGACAAGTACCGGGGGATTGATCGTTCAGCTTAGGAATAGTGTCGCTAGGATTAGAAAGCCTAAATACTAGTTCTAAAGGTGAGGGATGATTATTTTTGTGTTTTTATATTTATGGAAAGCAATTAAAATCTCGGGTTTTGGAAGAGTGGGCGGAATTAGTTGCTATTCAACTAACCCAATACTAAGATGCAATCAAAATAAAATAATAAAAATGAAAATAAACTAATTTATACTAAAGTTGTGAGCAGTAATTGGAGAAAATGTGTTTACTTAGATTTCACTACTCCCTAGATATCATTTACACGTTAATTACTTGTTATAATTGCATGGATGACGGATCGTATTCTTTAATACCATTCATGGGGTGGCACACATAACTCCCCAATTCTATGAGCTCTTATCTCCTCCTACACCATGCCCAGCACAACTATAGGGATTGTAAACAGTGGCTCATGCATTAAATACAACCAATAAAGACCTAGTGCGCCTCGGTTCATGTTTCTTAAGACGTTCAAGCACGTTACCATTTGGAGATCTGCCAGTTTTCTTAAGCCTAACATATAAATCATTCATCCAAGACAAGAATAAACAAGTAATCAACACATAATCAATATCTAGGTTTCATTAGATCTAAGCAAACACAAAAGAGATCTAGCCTAGCATGATAGAATTAAGACAAGAACATGATATAGACAACCAACACATAGACATATTGATTGAATTAGAAGAACACTTATCTTGATTAATCATGCAAGGTATCAAGGGGTTGGAACCCTTGAAAAACCTGTAAAGTTACACCAAAATCGTACTTAGGGTTTCTCCCAAAACTTCTCTCTTTAATGTGTGAAAAATAGAAAACTATATATAGAAAAATAGGTTTGACGGCGTCAAGAGTAATCTTGTGACGCCGTCACCTCGCCGCCAAAACTCTCCTCGGACTGCCTAGATCCATTTCTGACGCCGTCAAGACTTAAGCACTTCCAGGCCGTCACGACTCATTTACTCTTGACGCCCTTCCTACGTGACGCCGTCAAAACTCTTCTGGGTCGTCATGGAAATTTATGAAATTTGCTCTTGACGCCGTCAAGGATTTGCTCTTGACGCCGTCATGCACTGTTCCCAGCATGGAAAATTAAGACTTTGGCGTTTTCTTCACTTTTATGCTCCAAAAACGTCCGAATTGCTTCCTTTTCCAGATTTCTCTCCCAAAGTACCTAAAATCACAAAAGGAACGATTTAGGGCAATATTTGATCAAATAAATTCGGATTTGGGCTTAAATGACCCCCTAAAAGTGGTTCATTTTTCGCCTCATCATATACCCTTACACTTGAGATTTGCTTGTCCTCAAGCAAATGCGCTTTTATTCTAGACAAAACACAAGTTAGGGGTCATTTAACACTAATATAAAAGTAATTACAATAAATAATCGTTCCACTAAAGACCAATAGACAAGCACGGAGGTCATACACAAGCACCTCACAAATAGTGTTTAGATACTCACATCTCTCGGGTGTAATAAAGTGTAGATTACAATATGGAAACGGAAGATATCTCTCACTATCTGTCATAGCAAAATAGATTACCATAGGCTTGGGAAAGGATCAAACCTCCACCACATGGCGTAAGCACCTAGGATAAACTATCAAAGAGGTCTTTTAAAGGGTTGTAACGTTAGGTGTAGGGATATGAAATACACGGTTTTGTTGGATAAAGGAAGTTTTAATGGTGGCGAGTTAACAATCTTGGTTAATTACATGTACAATATGGCGTTGCTAAGCCAAGACTAGACTCGACTTAAGCTAATAAATGAAAAATAACAAAAACATAAAATGAACATAGAATAAAAAGGGATGGTAGTCCGTATGTTTTTTTCTTTTTCTATTTTTTTTTTATTTTTTTTTTATTTTTTTATTTTTTTTTGCATACACTCGTACCCTACCATCCAAAATAATACATCATAGGGAATGAACATTTCCCTTACACTTGAATCTTTACATACTTTACATTTAAACTAATCTAATGACTCGAATTAAGAAAATCAAAACACTTGGAGCACTTTTAAGATTAACGTACATATGGGGGTAATAATATTATGTTCTTCCCCATTACTCCATAAAATAAGTACTTTCCCATGAGTCCCAATCGTCCCAAAACAATATGTACAAGGACATGACTCGACTTAGCAACCATGTAATCAATTAGAAAGTTAACTTAGGGTTTAACAAATAACAATAATGCACAAAAAATGAGCGCATACACGGAAGGCTAAGGCGATTTGGTTGTACATTTAAGTGGGGTGTAACAAATTCTTCCTTTAAGTAAAATGCTTAAAGTTAGAAACGAAAAGATAGGCTCGGAGGGGTGTACTAGGGGTTTCGTGTACTAAAAATGAGTACAACGCTAAGGGTGTGGGAAAATTAGTTGACTTAACTAGCCAAGTAATATGACTTAAATGGTCAAGTAATTATAATACGGGTTTAACACAAGGGTGATCCTAATGCCTCTTATCATGTAGTAAATCCTACCACACGAATGTAGTCTCACTAGCGGTCTCGGGATGCATCACTAACGCAAGTTCTAGAATCTAAATGCTACCGGTACACTCATAAGCACTAATAATGAATGCTTTTCCTATCAAATCTAAAGGCGAACCTCACATATTTGGGTGGAAAATTTTTCTGAATATACGGTTATGTGCTAGTCATACAATCTCCTATCCATGAGACGCTTGCTATGGCTAAAGTTTCACTCCTAAATGTTGTAAAAAATTTTAAATTTGGCGCTAAAATTACACTAAGAAGTATTTCTCATAGTTTTATTACACATCTACCATCAAACAAAACAAACTCAAGCGAAAGTGCATATGTAAGGTATCATCGTTTTACCCTCCCCTTACACTTAAGATGAACATTGTCCCCAATGTTCAAGTAAAGAATGTAAAAGTGAAAAAGTAAAGAGAATGAAATCAAATACTCCCCTGATTCGCTCGGTATTGATAATAGGATGGCCAGGTTAAATCTTCCTCCAAGAAAATGAACAATCAAAGCTTCCCTTCCAGAATATAAATCATCTTCTTGTCATACATAACCTGTAAAACCTGACAAAATAGACAAGACAACCTCGCATAAAATCGGCGGCATTCTATATAAGTTACTAAATCCTAGAAAACAAAATAAGATATAATGCTTGTGGAATGAAGTTTGTAGATCTCCTGGAGATTATAAAACTTAATAATTCACAAAAACCATAAGACTCCGTTAGAAAAACAAAACCGGTAAAATTTCCAGATTTTTAACTCCTGACGCCGTCAAGAGTAAAACCCTGACGCCGTCAGAATGGACCTGCAGAAATTCTTATGTTAAGTTTCCGGAAAATTTCTGGAAAAACTTGGTCCTACTTCCTGGAAAATCCTGGAAAACTTCATTATGACTCAATACAAGCATTTGACTCTAACAAATACGAATACACATGTTCATTTAATATTGTGAAGAATCATGATCGGTTTGTTTCTTAAAAACGTATTTGGGGTTTCCCCTTACACTTATCTTTTTGCAAAAATACCTTTAGGTGGAGTTAAGACTAGGCCAAACAACAAAGTAAAGTATTTCTACTATTTAGTTTAGAAATATGATCTACCAACAATAAAAATAAAACATGCATACGGAAGCAAATAACAATCAAACAAATAAAATCACACAAAACATGGGTTGCCTCCCAAGAAGCGCTTTTCTTTATTTACGAGTCTTGTAGCTAGACTCAAGGTCATGGGTTAACGTGTATCGCTTATGCTCACATAACCAAGTGTGAGCCATCTAATAGTCGCCTCATCTTTCTTATAATCACCTCCTAACTCTAAGCACCCGCGATAGTATCTTTTATTCTTTTCATGAGTATACTTAAGTCCTTTTCTCTTATCATTTTCACTTAACATTTCTATAGGCGGATACCTACTACACTTTTCCATTGAGAAGTCCTTGAACCTAGGGTGTGTGCGGGGCATTTGATAAACAAAATCTTCATCCCCATCCGAGAATGTAATTAACCCTTCTAGGTGTTTTTCATCGAGGTTGGTCAACCGTTTGAAAGGTCTTCCAAACACAACTTGGGTCAATTTATCATCAATAAATTCTCCTAAATTCTCCATAACCATGAACTCAACAAGATAAACCAAACTTCCTACAAACACATGCAATGATATTGCCCTAGCAATAATGTTTTCTCCTTTGTATTCTAACTCATCTACCATGATTTTATTATATTCATTGCGCGAGATTATGTTCATTGGGAGAGATGAGTTAAGATAGGCGTTAAAGCTCTTAAATCCGATTTTACATGGAAATTGCATGTTGAATGAGCTATCACACTCAATCCTAGTTCTAGGGTCAACATACCTAAGAGGGTTTATTTCTTCTTCCATCCTATTCTCATTAATCACATCACCATCATCAAGATCCTCATCGGAGTCTGAATAGTAGAAAGGACTAGCCCTACGGTCATCATCATGATCAGACTCTTCTAACTCAGAATTATTGTCAAAGTAATGGTTGGGTGAGAGGTTAGGTGGGTTCTCATTTTCTGCTAAAGGAAGTGGGGCGGGCATTTGGAAAATCCTACGACGAAAAACACGAATAACAGGAATCAAACGATCAATGTTATTGTTATCCATCGAAACAGTTTACGAACAAAGACACAAAGAAATGAGATAGACTAAAGAAAAATTAAAAATAAAAATAAAATCTTACTAGAAAGGAATCTAGCAAGTAGACCTAATAAAAAGAAATTCTAACCTAGACAATAACTATTCCCCGGGTTGCGGCGCCAAAAACTTGATGCGTGGGAATCGCAACAGGCTTTACCTCTCGAGGGATCTCGAGAAGCTTACAACCCCCACCAGGCAGTGTACCTGATCGTTGTAGTATAGTATAGTGACAAGTACCGGGGGATTAATCGTTCAGCTTAGAAATAGTGTCGCTAGGATTAGAAAGCCTAAACACTAGTTCTAAAGGTGAGGGATGATTATTTTTGTGTTTTTATATTTTATGGAAAGCAATTAAAATCTCAGGTTTTGGAAGAGTGGGCGGAATTAGTTGCTATTCAATTAACCCAATACTAAGATGCAATCAAAATAAAATAATAAAAATGAAAATAAACTAATTTATACTAAAGTTGTGAGCAGTAATTGGAGAAAATGTGTTTACTTAGATTTCACTACTCCCTAGATATCTTTTACACGTTAATTACTTGTTATAATTGCATGGATGACGGATCGTATTCCTTAATACCATTCATGGGGTGGCACACATAACTCCCCAATTCTATGAGTTCTTATCTCCTCCTACACCATGCCCAGCACAACTATAGGGATTGTAAACAGTGGCTCATGCATTAAATACAACCAATAAAGACCTAGTGCGCCTCGATTCATGTTTCTTAAGACGTTCAAGCATGTTACCATTTGGAGATCTGCCAGTTTTCTTAAGCCTAACATATAAATCATTCATCCAAGACAAGAATAAACAAGTAATCAACACATAATCAATATCTAGGTTTCATTAGATCTAAGCAAACACAAAAGAGATCTAGCCTAACATGATAGAATTAAGACAAGAACATGATATAGACAACCAACACATAGACATATTGATTGAATTAGAAGAACACTTATCTTGATTAATCATGCAAGGTATCAAGGGGTTGGAACCCTTGAAAAACCTGTAAAGTTACACCAAAATCATACTTAGGGTTTCTCCCAAAACTTCTCTCTTTAATGTGTGAAAAATAGAAAACTATATATAGAAAAATAGGTTTGACGGCGTCAAGAGTAATCTTGTGACGCCGTCACCTCGCCGCCAAAACTCTCCTTGGACTGCCTAGATCCATTTCTGACGCCGTCAAGACTTAAGCACTTCCAGGCCGTCACGACTCATTTACTCTTGACGCCCTTCCTACGTGACGCCGTCAAAACTCTTCTGGGTCGTCATGGAAATTTATGAAATTTGCTCTTGACGCCGTCAAGGATTTGCTCTTGACGCCGTCATGCACTGTTCCCAGCATAGAAAATTAAGACTTTGGCATTTTCTTCACTTTTATGCTCCAAAAACGTCCGAATTGCTTCCTTTTCCAGATTTCTCTCCCAAAGTACCTAAAATCACAAAAGGAACGATTTAGGGCAATATTTGATCAAATAAATTCGGATTCGGGCTTAAATGACCCCCTAAAAGTGGTTCATTTTTCGCCTCATCAGTTCACTTGAGTCTATGTCGTGTCCTCACTGCACACACAATGATAACAAACACAAATAAATGGATAATGAGAGATTGGAGATTTAAGAATTGGGTATTACTTGGAAGTAGTTGGCTTATGGAAGATTTGGTTCATCGCTGAGGATCGGGTATCAAGATAAGGCCTATATATATATAGAAGACTGCGTCGTTTCCTTACCATTGCACCGCCTCTTTGATGCTGTTGTGAATCTGTTAGATGCCAGTCGTGTCAGTCGTGTATATTGCATTGTTGTGGCCCAGGTAAGTTCATGGCCCTCCTTTTTCAACAGTTTTCATAACTATTTTTGGGGGAGAATACATGCTCGTTTTAAACTAAACTTCATGATTGTTTATCTGAAAAAGTGAAATATTTGACTGAGTTTTGATTGGTTAACTGGTATATCTGGATTAGTTGTTTGAAGGTGTTATGTGATTATCTGGTATACATGTGAGAAACATGCAAAACCATTTTATTGTGGACCATGCTTTATGTTATGTCTTTATGTCTTGCTATGTTGTTTGACTAAGTTATTATGTGATGGTTATGAGCTTATATGTTGGACTATAGGGAGTACCTATAGGGATTTTAGCATGGCGCCATTGCATGAGATTATATGTTGGAACTATAGGAGTACCTATAGGGATTTGATTAGTGATGCTTGTGTACGCATCCGATGTATTGATTCATGACCTAGTCTAGCATAGCAAGCGTTTTTGGTTATCGGTCCACAAGTGCGAATTTAATTAAACTCCATGGACTCACCAGCGTAAGCCGACCGTTTTAGCATGTACTTTCAGGTTCAAGCCGTTAGCTCACTATTAGAAGGCGCTTGGCAAGGGGCATTGGTCATAGGCAACTCTGATATATATTTGGGACCGCTTTATTTGTTTCATCGGTCTATTTCTACACTTATTTTATAAAATGTAAACTTAATGCTTTTGTTAATGCATTTTATTCTCAACGAATGAAATAAAAACCATTCTTTGTAACTTGTGTTGTGATACCAATTTTGTAGCACCCCATTGCATGTATGCTTCCGCTAGACCCGAATTTTGGGGGTGTTACATATGGTGACCATAAAAGGTGACCTTGTCGACAAATAAGTGAGTGGGTGTGAGGAGAAGTGAGAGAAGAGAAAAGGCTGAGGTGGCGCTGAAATGTAAGGTGAAAATGTGTTTACCTTGGTCTCTAGTCATACAAAAACGTAAACAGGTTATGCTACAAATTTTATGAAACGCCTTGCGGACGGACCAAACACAAAATTTTCTAAATGGACACAAATTGATGGTGAGCAATTCATTTTCCATGGCAGCTAACATTAATCTATCATAGCATTCTTGACCAGCCTGAATCCCCTTTGGATTTTCCCACTCCTCCCATTAACAGGATGCCAGATATCATTGTAATCTTCTTTTTCAATGTTCCTCTAGCCACTTACCGAAACGAATGTAAGAATTGCAGAGTCAAACCTTTGTTGTAAAATATATGAATTAGGAAGTCAATGTTGACTGCTAAATGTGAACCAAGAAGTACATCAATATTTGTATCAAAGTTGTCAAAATCGCGCCTAAGGCGCTAAGGCGCACAAGGCACTAGCCTTGGGGCTTTTTTTGACTCGAGGCGCACGACATGCATGACTCCCCAAAAAAGCGCGCGCCTTGGCGCTTTTTGCGCCTTGGGGGATTTTTGCGCCTAGGCCATATTTTGCGCCTTGGGGCATTTTTTTTTTTTTTTTTTTTTTTTTTTTTTTTTTTTAAGATATAATGCATGGGCCTTTTAAGTCATAGGTGAGTATTTATATGATTTGTAAATTTGAATTGATTTTATGTTTATTTTATTGATTGAAATTTTCTTTAAGAAGTTATTTTGTTTCATTAAGTATTTTTTTACGACATATTATCATGAAAATGTGGCATTGTGCCTTGAATATTAATATGTTGCTTGCTTGATATTTTGGGTTAAATTGTGAGCTTGATATTTTGGTTTAAATTGTAAGCTACAAGTGTAGGACACAAACATATTTAGTCTGATATGAATTTTAATCTCTATATATGTCATCGAGGCAAAGAGTTGATCCGTTTTAGAAGTGACAACCGATCCATTTTAATATTTATATTGCAATATGTCTTATGCATTAAGTATTTTAATGTTATTTTGTATTATTTGAGCTACATAAATGGTCACATATGTTATAAAAAACTTAATGTTTTTAGTGCGCCTCGCATTCATGAATCCCGCGCCTTGGAATGCGCCTCGACTCGAGGCTCTTTGGCCCCCTTTGCGCCTTAGTGCGCCTTGAGCCTTTCAGAACACTGATTTGTATATACACTTAGTCGTCATTTTTTTTATAAAAAAAAATCTACAATTTTAAATGTGGAAATTGTCATTATTTTCTATATATTTGGCGCTTATATACGTAATAATCTTGTACATGTTTGGAAGTGCGAACAACTAAAAGAATTCTACACATTATTATGGTCATTTGGAACCTTAGAAACTATCTATGGCATAAAACTGGCAACTGAAATGGCATCCGGTCTTGTCAACAGTACCAAGCCATGTTCGACCAGGGTTCTATTTGGGGTTCAAATGGATCGCGTATAACCAGATGGTTTGTGAGGGATTTTAGACTGAGTTTGGAAAGCATATCCGAAGGGGTTCCAGTGTTATGCTAACCATCTAGTGTAGATCAATTGTTGGATACTCGAATGATGGATAGTTGAGTTACGTATGGAAGATTGGTGAAGTTGTTGTAGAGAGAGCATAGACGAATTTTGGTTGGTAAATGATGCGTGGGAATCGCAACAGGCTTTACCTCTCGAGGGATCTCGAGAAGCTTACAACCCCCACCAGGCAGTGTACCTGATCGTTGTAGTATAGTATAGTGACAAGTACCGGGGGATTGATCGTTCAGCTTAGGAATAGTGTCGCTAGGATTAGAAAGCCTAAATACTAGTTCTAAAGGTGAGGGATGATTATTTTTGTGTTTTAATATTTTTTTAGAAAGCAAATTAAAATCTCGAGTTTTGGAAGAGTGGGCGGAATTAGTTGCTATTCAACTAACCCAATACTAAGATGCAATCAAAATAAAATAATAAAAATGAAAATAAACTAATTTATACTAAAGTTGTGAGCAGTAATTGGAGAAAATGTGTTTACTTAGATTTCACTACTCCCTAGATATCTTTTACACGTTAATTACTTGTTATAATTGCATGGATGACGGATTGTATTCCTTAATACCATTCATGGGGTGGCACACATAACTTCCCAATTCTATAAGCTCTTATCTCCTCCTACACCATGCCCAGCACAACTATAGGGATTGTAAACAGTGTCTCATGCATTAAATACAACCAATAAAGACCTAGTGCGCCTCGGTTCATGTTTCTTAAGACGTTCAAGCATGTTACCATTTGGAGATCTGCCAGTTTTCTTAAGCCTAACATATAAATCATTCATCCAAAACAAGAATAAACAGGTAATCAACACATAATCAATATCTAGGTTTCATTAGATCTAAGCAAACACAAAAGAGATCTAGCCTAGCATGATAGAATTAAGACAAGAACATGATATAGACAACCAACACATAGATATATTGATTGAATTAGAAGAACACTTATCTTGATTAATCATGCAAGGTATCAAGGGGTTGGAACCCTTGAAAAACCTATAAAGTTACACCAAAATCGTACTTAGGGTTTCTCCCAAAACTTCTCTCCTTTTAAATGTGAAAAACTAGAAAACTATATATAGGAAAATAGGGATGACGGCGTCAAGAACAAAGGTGTGACGCCGTCATCTCGCCGCCAAATACTTCCTCGGACGGCCTTGATCTACTTCTGACGCCGTCAAGGCCTAGGCCGTCACACAAATTACTCTTGACGCCCTGTGTGTGACGCCGTCATCAACTACGGATTTTAATTCTTGGGGTTTGACGCCGTCAGGAAAACTCTTGACGCCTTCATGAACTCTCGGATTTTATTATTGAGGTTTGACGCCGTCAGGAAATTACTCTTGACGCCGTCACCTACTGTTCCCAGCATGGAAAATTGAGACTTTGCCGTTTTCTTCACTTTTATGCTCCAAAAACGTCCAAAATGGCTTCTTTTCCAGAATTCACTCTCCAAGTACCTAAAATCACTAAAGGAACGATTTAGGGCAATATTTGATCAAATAAATTCGGATTCGGGCTTAAATGACCCCCTAAAAGTGGTTCATTTTTCGCCTTATCAGTAAAGAAGGTGAAGAACTCAGGCAATGCTACACACATTCATGAGAAGGTCAAAGTTGCAATGTCACATGGTGGTTCTTCACACAACTCCTAGAATGATTCAGTACAGTACGTTTTCTCATTGTGATTGTGGTCGCGGTATATATATATATATATAAAACTCACAAACTACCATGTTGGGTATTGCATCACAAATATATGGTTGATGTGTGTTAATGTTGTAGAACAAGGCCAGAGCGTGTACTTACCACCAACTAACATCAGCATCCCTAATGTACTTACCACCAACTAACTTGTTTAGAAAAGGGTCCTTAAGTTCTGTCTTTGGAATCACCACATCTTCTTCACCTACATGTTCTAGTCCAACATATTCTTTTATGTTTTCTAATTCAATTTCACAATCAAATCCATCATCTTCTGCTTCAACACTAGTATCTGTATGAGCATCTTCTAAAATATCATAACCATGATGTTCAAACATATAGTTCTACTTTGCACCCATTGTCAAAAGCTAATTTCACAAAATTTGCTAACTCGCTATCATTCCTTAAAGGTTTCAAATGTGTACCCAAATCTTGTTTAGGAGCACAAAAATACATACCATGAACAGGAAACAAACAACATTCTTTCACTATCTTCTTCAGCCTTGACTGGTTGCACTTACCCAAATCGGCATCCTCAACAATGTCAACAGATCCATTGGCGTACTCCAATGGATCGTTTGTAAATGTGCCTTCATGATGAACAATAATGGATATCTTATTCATGGGTTGTGTTAATTTTGAAGTTACATGAATTAGGGTTTAGGTTGATTTGGGGATAAACGGTTTGGGGGAAAATGATTTTTGGGGGGGGAAAGTTATGTAAGTTGGGATATATGTGTTTAATATCCACGTAAGTATTAACAAAAAAAGAAAAACAATAAAAAAAACCCATGTCACAAGTTGCGAAAATGCTAGCCGGTGCACCCGGTATCCGGTCAAAAAGTGGCCATGTTAACACAAAAGTAGGCGTACCATATTGGCACGAAAAAAGGTACACGTACTATATCAGTACATTTTGGAAAGTAGACAGCTATTGCACGGACAAAGCCCAATGCTAAAAAACTGACACAACAAATTCTCAATCATGTGATATCATTTTTTTAATCATAAACTGACACCACAAATGTGTGTAGCAAAATATCTTACAAGTGATAGTAAGAGAGAGATGGCGGATCACGGCAGTAAACGATGGCGGCTGGTGTTAACATCAAGTCCACTTCAAGGCCACATGACACCCATGCTTCAGCTTGGGACATATCTTCATTCCCAAGGGTTCTCAATAACCATTTCTCACACCGAATTCAATCGACCAGATCCTTCTAAACATCCTGATTTCATTTTTCACCCTTTGCCCGACAAGTTATCTGGTCCTGGCATATCTGATGGCTTTATCCCGTTTATACAAGCTCTTAATGATAACTGCAAGCCTCATTTCAAGGAGCATCTTACTCAGATCATAAACGCACAAAAAGATATATCTAATAAGGAATTGATTGTTATCATTCATGATAACCTCATGTTTTTTGCAGAGGTTGTTGCCCGTGAGCTAGATTTACCTTCAATCATCTTGCGTAGTAGTAGTGCAGCTTTTACTCTTACTATGATGATCATCCCTCAGCTCCATCAAGAAGGCGATTTCCTACGCAAGGTAGTTTCATCAATTAAATTTGTTAATTGTATTGTATTATTGTTTCTCTACTTTTAGTATTTTGTTTACAGTTTTGATGCTCTATTATTTTACATGCACTCAGTTTTTAAATTTAACCACTTCTTAAATGGATCACTTGGTAAATGATTAGTACTGAAACAGTAAGACGACATATTTAACCAATCACCTTAAGGCAAACAATCCGTTTACTTATAAAATTAACAGAGCTCTGAGCAACAAAACAACAAAAGCATGAAATCAAAGTGTGAACCAAGAATAATCTCGATGTTACTTTGAAGGAAACTTGAATGACCAAACTTGTAGAAACGAAAGATTACAACCGCTAGTTAGTTATTATTGTTAGTAACCTGTAGGAATTTGTGAAAGGTGACATCGGTTCGATGGTACCGATTGAAACCTATAAATACTTGATACCATGTAACGTTATTTTAGTTGGACAAATAATATAAGTTATCTAGTTTATTTCATTGTTTGCAAATCATAGTTGACTCCCACAAAGATCCGAACATACTGGGACGACATTTGGCCTCAAGAGCCTTGTTTGTACCGACTCTCGTTACACCATCAAACAGAAACTTGGTAACGAGACACAGAAACCAGAAACAAAAAAGAGAAACATAACCCACGCTGAAATTTTTCAGGAACAAAACGCAATACTCTTGAACCTTGTTAACGAAAGAAGAGATTGCCTTGATAACTTAGGAACACAAGAAAGTCGTATACACCTCTCTTAGTGTTGGATTATGCAAATGTGAAGGCCACCAAAAACGAAGTGGTGCCTTGTTTTGTTGTGATCATTCGTACGCGACAACAAAACCAGAAAAAGGAAGAAACAGTTGTTTTTGAGATTTCTTGTTGGTGTCTTGCACACGACAACAAAGAAAGGGACTTGTTGGTTTACTATAACGCAACAAGGGAGAAAGAAAGACGTCGAAAAGTTTGTGTATTTACCGAGATACACAAGAAGGAAGAGAAGAGAAAAAAATTTAAAAGAAGCGTTGCTTGGGCAGATTTTGATAAGGTATACCGGTTACAAACAATCAAGGATTGTTTAGGAGCGTTGGCAATACAAGAACAACAACATATATCAAATTGTAGGTGAATTGGTCACTCGTCATAAAGAATACCGAAAGGTATTGGGTTGTTGGAGACACGGTGTGGATAAAAGAAAAGGAACAAGGAAGTATTGAGCAATAACGTGACGTAGGAGACAAGCAACAGTAGGAACGACAAACAAAATCTTTTTGTTTAGACATTGGTTAATATCGAGGGGTATTGAAAAGGAGAAAAGCAATTTAATTGCTTTCGGTAAAAATAATACCGAGACTTTTGTTGAGAGGGACTTGGAGCAGGAAAACGACAAACATAGGTTTTGTACGTGGCCAAAAACCACTAAGGGTGGATTTGGAGAAGAAAGCCGAGATATAACAAGGGTCTAGGGCACGAATTGGAACCAAGTCGAGACGAACAAAAGAATAACGTGAAGTGTGGTATTAGAAGGAGAAAACATTTTGGTTAGTATTCGACAACAACATCAATATGACCAAATTGATTTGGAAGGAGACGAGGAAAGAAAGGAAACGTGGTTGGTAAAACTCTAGTTACCGATACACAAGTGGGAACACAAACGAGGTCATAAATTCATCATTTGGATTTCAATTATACTTTCATAGTATAGACATTTATTTTATACTATTAGGAAATCCCGAGAACTATATATATTGATCCCGTATTACTAGGATTCCCGGATAACTATTTCTGTTCCCGTAGTAGTAGGATATACCATACTGGATAAAATTCCCATACAAATTAAAAGGTGAAGATCATAAACACATCTAAGATGTCTGGTGGAGATGATGACACCAATATCAATAACACTATAGTAAAACCCATTACAACCATTACACAATATCAGTGCCCTAAACTTAAAACCACAAACTACACGGTTTGGGCTATAAAAATTAAGGTTATATTAGAGGCACATGGTTTATGGGAGACTATAGAACCTAAGGAGAATACCCAATTAGATGATAAGAAGGATAAGGCAACTATTGCCCTCTTATATCAAGCGGTGATTGAAGATGTGATATTACAAGTAGCAAGTTGTAAAACTGCAAGAGAATTATGGGAATCGTCAAGAATGAGACACGTTGGAGAAGAGAGAGTGCAACAGGCACGATTACAATCACTAATGATAGGATTTAATGCCCTTCTAATGAAGGAGGATGAAACGGTGGATGCATTTACGAACAAACTAAATGGTTACGCCACGAAGGCTAAAGAATTAGGAAAAACCTTGGATGAATCCCTTTTAGTACGAAAACTATTAGACTCCACACTAGATAGATTCATTCAGATAGTAGCATCCATAGAACAGACAAGTGATCTAGATGATATCACCTTAGATGAGATCACTGGAAAACTTAAGGCATTCGAGGAAAGGATAAAACTTCGAAAGGGAGGACAAGCAGAAAGCCAATATAACTTATTATTCGCACAAGGCGAACACTCTAGAAATAAGAAATGATTTAACAAGAATAGGGGTAGATCAAACTACTCACGAGGAAACTGGCAAAATAAAGGAAACAGAGATAACTCGAATGGAGAAAATTTAACTCACAACGATAAGACCAATAAGTATAAAGATGA
>JARVZY010003001.1:0-22110 GCA_030686995.1 Artemisia argyi
GGGTGGATATATTGGAAGTTTTGTGTATGGGCTATTTAGATCTAGGTATAAATTTAGTCGATTTCGAAGGTCAAACACCTCTTCATATAGGTGCAACTCATGGTTATGTCAAAGTACTTAAGTTTTTAGTTGACTTAGGAATCGACCCGGATTTAGTTGATTTTAAAGGGTGGACACCACTCCATTGTGCTTCTAGTAATGGGCATGTAGAAGCTGTCGAGTTTCTGTTAGATTCATGTAATTATGTGAAGTATGCGGTGAACAAAGAAGGTAAAACTGCTTATAATCTCGCGGTTGAAAAAGGGTATACGGATTTATATGATGTGTTGCATTTAGGAGATGTTTTACACCAAGCAACACGAAAAGGGGATGTTGATGAAATGAAGAAGTGTTTGGAAAATGGGGCCAAGGTAAATGGCAAAGATCAACATGGGTGGACCGCTTTGCATAGGGCCGCGTTTAAGGGTTACATAGACGGGGTTAAAGTGTTGTTAAATCATGGTGCTCGGGTTGATTTGGTGGATGGAAATGGCTATACGGCTCTGCATCGAGCAGTAGAGGCAGGGCATGTGCAGCTTGCAATGATTTTGATAGGCCATGGTGCGAAAGCAAACATGAAGTCACTAGTGGTTCCTTTTGATTTGGATTCGGTTAAGAAGTATCCTGTACTTGAGGCACCTATTCGACACACGATAGAAAGAGCTTAAATTAGTGAATCATATGTATAGTTTAAAGTTGTGCACGGATAAATTGCGCGATTAGAGAAATAGATTACTAGCTTGTTGTATTCCATCAGGGTCTCTTTGACCCTTTTTCGGTGAACTTGTATATTACGAAGTTAGATGATCATTTTTAAGTTCCTTATAATTTAGTTTGAATTGGTTATAAGTTTTGTGTTGTTGCTCAACTGGTTAATTAAAAGGTTGGAGTCTGCTTAGGATACCATACCAACAAGTACAAAACCATGAAGTTTGTTATACTATTACATACTGTTATAGTATAACTGGTATTCAATAATCAATAGCTTTGAAACAGAACATCATCAAATGAAAATGAAAATTCTAATACTATTAAAAGAACCAAATGCTAATAGTATCTAAAGCCTAGATGCCCGGATCACTTATATTTCATAGTGATTCACATCCTGCACAAATAGTCAAATTCTTTTCGAGATCGACACCATATCCTTGCATTTTAAGTAGATGTAGCAACTTGACAAGCTAGGTTGCATACAATGTGTTCTTCCTCTGAAGTGCAAAGGAAAATAGTTTCGTAAAAACTAGTTGGACCACTCCCCAAAAGTGACGCGCCTTTATCTGTGTCAACTCAGCGTCACATCAGCATTTCTCTTCTCGAACTGACACACCCTTGTTATTGGTGGTGTGTCTCTTTTTGTCACTTATATACAAATATACCTCACAAAATCACACACAAAACATTCAAATGGTCAAATTGGTCCCATTTTGAAGACCCAACCGACGCACCACCGACGAGGTGCCATTAGTGTCAAAAACCGATGCTCATAGGTTTGTAAAATGGTCTTAGGAGTGAGCAATTGCAGTTTAGTCTTGAAGCCAACGTATATTCTTATAGAAATAAACTAAAACAACCCTCACAACTCACAAACACACCAAGATAAACTACACTCATAAACAAAGACACCAAAGTAACACATCTCAACGAACGGCAAAACTAATAGCAAAAATCTAAGAAAGTTATATAAACCTTTCTTAAGTAGTTAATAATGTTAGCCGTATATTTAGCATAGCCCGAAGAGTGTTATTTGATAGGGTTTACACATAAAGGCTAACTAGTTCCACAAGATATAAATAGATCGAGACAAGCTAGCAACCAATCTTCGGACGCTTGTATGCATACGTGATTGATACTCAGCCAGTTAAATTTGTCAAAATACTATAATGTCTAAATATGTGATCACCAAAGTCATATCACTCTACTCGCATCCTATACCTTAACAATTTCTTCAAGAAGGACCCACAACAAGCATATCACATATACATCGCAAAGCCTCCACGTTCAGGTGTGCGAGTGCAATAGTCATACCCCCGAAAAGTACCGCTCCTACTTATCAACCCGGTAGTAAGACGGTTAACATGATGCCAACTAGCTTGGTGACTCTCATGAATCCAAGTCTTTGGTATTTGCGACTGTATATGCTGATAAAGCCTTTTGCTCTTTTCTTTGATAGCTTTATGCTCTTTTTGCAGGCCGTGCAACTCAGCTGCCACTTTGTCTCTGTTCTTCCTACCTTTGATGGATTTGCGTGCCTTTACCAAATTGGTCTTTAACTTTTGTTCCATACCTTTGATGGTTTTGTATTCAGATCTCAGGCTAATCAAGTAAGGCAACATCATCGCTATCTTACCCGTTGGTCTATGGTTAATAATGTTAGAGTTTGAAAATCAAATAACACATATTGCGGAAGCTAGGATCAAGTATAACATATACATATTAACTAAACCATAAATAGTAAACGTACCCGATGCACTTCAAATAAACCTTGATTCTTGGACAATTAGATCAATGATAAACCCCTTACCGTTTTGTTTATCGATCTCTTGATAATTACTAAAGTAAGTAATTACCTCGTTCTTGTACACACAAACTACCAATGAATAAAGGTTTGTTGCAAGTAAACAAAACACTTAAGTTTGGATTAAACCAAAATCGACCCAATCCCTTAGGTGGAGGGTTGAACCGATCGGCCTAGGAAAACAAGAAAGAAAACAAGGATTTTAGGGTTAGAGTGTGTGCACAAAAGATGTGTAGGTTTAACCCCAAGGCCTTGTATTTATACTAGGTGATTTCTTGGTGATCAAGCAAGGCTTGGGTCGACCCTTGTGTGGGCTTCGACCGGCCATAGCACCCCAAAGGGGTTTCTAGATCCTTCTTGACTCCCAAGTTACACTCTAGTCCATATCTTTCGTCCCTAACGATAATTAGTCCATACGGTTAATAACTAACGACCGTTTAGTCCATTAAGTGTTATAAATATATATATTCGATACATTTAATATATATATATATATATATATATATATATATATATATATATATATATATATATATATATATATATATATTTATTTTACATTATTCTTGTTTGTAAAGTGTGCAATCCCAATGTCTCGGGTTCGATCCTAGACATTTACTCATTCATGTTTATACGTAACATTTAACAGCTCCCACTCGTATATCCATTAATAGTAAAATGACATTGGTTAGCGTCTTGCAACACTCCAATGCCCCTAGTTCAATCCGAGCTAGGTTTCCTGGAAAAACCTTTAATGATTCATCATTATAATTATCCTTTCATTACTAATACCATATTAATAAAGATGTGAGTTCCTTTATTAAATTTCTGTTTCTCGTTTCTTTATGATTGAACAAAATTACCAAAACATCTGAACGTATTTCAGATAGACTTTGGGCATGGCCATGCAAACATTTTGTCAACCCTACGAGGGGCCCAGCAGTATTAAACTTCTAAACAAATTAGAAGAAATAAATTCTTTCTTGACTACAAGAATAACCCATGAACTTTGCAACACTTCTGAAAACAACCCTTATGACTCCCTGTTACGGTGAGCGGTAGATTGCTTCACAAAAATGCACTACATCCATGACACTTATCTGGTATCTCAAGTCTGAGGATAACTTTAAATATGATTCCCACATTAAATATTAAATCATATTGTTGGGATAAGTCCAATATTCAATTCATCGAATATCATGTGAAATTGGTATGACTACGCATCAATATACTTTCAAGTATATCCTAAACCAATACTCAAATTTGTCTTAGTTTAATGATATTCCCATATCAATAAGCGACAATGGACATTTAGAATAATAAATTATTCATGGATCTTAAACATGCAAATATATGATATATTATTAAGACAATGATAAATAAACATAAAACATATTTTATTCCATTAAAATAATAATTGTACATTACATCCTTTATCCAAACACTAATCACAAATGGGCATGAAACTTTCAGCTAATCTAAGTCCTACACCTTCAGCATGCTTGTAAAGCTTAGTGCCAGGTAGAGGCTTTGTTAATTGATCCGCCAAGTTATCATCTGTGTGAACTTTGAGCATTTCGATTTCGCCTATTTCGACTTGTTCTCGAACATAGTGATGCTTAATCGGGAAATGTCTGGTGCCTTTCATGATTCCAGGCTCATTGGCAAATGTAATTGCAGCTGAATTGTCACAATACATTTTAATAGGTCTTTGAATCGAAGGCATAACTCCAAGCCCTGAAACAAACTTCCTAATCCAAACAGCTTCCATTGCAGCTTCTGAAGTAGCTATATACTCACTTTCTGTAGCAGACATCGCTAGTACACTCTGCTTTCTGCTCCTCCAATCCACAGCTCCTCCATTAATGACAAAGACATAACCCGTCTGAGACTTCGTATCATCCTTATCACCTTTCCAAGAAGCATCGCAGTAATCTGTAACATCAAGTTCTGCTGATGGATTTCCCCCATAAACCAAGAACATCTCTTTAGTAGCCCTAAGGTACTTAAGAATATTCTTAACAGCAGTCCAGTGAGCTACACCTGGATTTTGCTGATATCTACTGGTTAAATTCTGAGCAAACGCTACATCAGGTCTTGTACTTTTCACCGCATACATTATAGATCCCACAGCCGAAGCATAAGGGACTCTTTTCATGCGTTGCACCTCTGTAGGTGTTGAAGCACAAACCTTGTTGCTCAAGCCATGTTGCTCTTGCATCGGCAAATATCATTTCTTGGAATTTTGCATACTAAATCTCTTTAGTATTTTATCAATGTAAGCACTTTGGCTTAATCCAATTAATCGCTGAGATCTATCTCTATATATCTTGATTCCCAGAATAAATGCAGCTTCCCCTAAATCTTTCATAGAAAAACACTTTCCAAGATATGCCTTAACCTTTTGCAAACTTGGAATGTCGTTTCCCATGATCAATATGTCATCAACATATAATATAAGGAAAATTACATTACTCCCACTAACTTTGTGATATACACATGGCTCATCAAGATTTTGAGTGAATCCATACTTTTTAATTTCACCATCAAATCTCTTATTCCATTGTCGTGATGCTTGCTTTAATCCATAAATGGATCTTTTAAGCTTGCATACACGATTTGGGAATTCTGGATTTACATACCCCTCAGGCTGCGCCATATAGATGTCTTCATCTAGGCGATCATTTAAGAAGACGGTTTTTACATCCATTTGCCAAATCTCATAGTCATAGTAAGCGGCTATGGCTATAAGAATCCTAATTGCCCTTATGTCAGCTACAGGAGAAAAGGTCTCCTCATAGTCAACACCAAAAGTTTGTGTATAGCCTTTAGCTACACAACGGGCCTTATAGGTGTGTACAACGCCATCCATGTCAGTCTTTTTCTTGTAGAGCCATTTACTCCCAACTAGTTTGGCACCCGGAGGTAGGTCTACTTCTTCCCAGACATCATTGTCTTCCATGGATTGCATTTCCCCATCCATAGCTTCTTTCCATTTGGCCTTTTCAGGTCCATTCATGGCAGCTTTATAACTTGTAGGCTCATCAAGATCACCCAGTATATTCTCATCACTCTCTACATTAAGACATAGACGAGTAGGAGCTTTTACTGGTCTTGTTGACCTACGAATGAGAATCACTTCAACTTCAGGTGGAGGACCTAAACTTTCAGGTTCTACCGGAAGTTGGTTAGTGTTTTCAGAAGGTTCTACATCTTCTTGACCGTCTTCCAGATCATATATTCTCCCACTGAATTCTTGAGATATGAGCTCCCTTTCAAGGAAGTCTCCATACCTTGCAACAAAAACTTTGTTTTCAGGTGGGTAATAAAAGTAGTATCCCATAGTTTCCTTAGGGTATCCTACGAAGATGCACTTCACAGATCTTTGTTGGAGTTTGTCTGCTGAGTCATGTTTAACATACGCCTCACAACCCCAGACCTTTAGATAAGACAGGTTAGGAGCTTTTCCAGTCCATACCTCATATGGTGTCTTATCAACCTTCTTTGTTGGAACCATATTTAGAATGCGAACCGCAGATTCTAAGGCATAATCCCAAAACGAGAAAGGAAGAGTTGTTAGATTAAACATAGATCGTATCATGTCTTGCAATGTACGATTCCTTCTTTCAGATACACCATTTTGTTGTGGAGTATATGGAGAAGTAAGGTGCTGGACAATTCCCTCCTTTGCTAGATAATCTATGAACTCCTGACTCAGGTATTCACCACCTCTATCGGATCGAAGAGCTTTAATCTTCTTTCCAAGTTGCAACTCTACTTCTGCTTTAAACACTTTGAATGTTTCAAATACCTCATGCTTATGTTTAAGTAAATAAACATAACCATAACGGCTGTAATCATCCGTAAATGTTAAGAAGTAACTAGCACCTCTCCTTGACATATGTCTAAGTGGTCCACACACATCTGTGTGAATAAGACCAAGTAGATCATTAGCCCTTTCAATCCTATTTTTAAAGGGTTTCTTAGTCATCTTCCCAGCAATGCAAGATTCGCATTTATCAAATGATTCATCATTGATCTTATTTAAAAGCCCATCATGTTGTAGCTTTTTCATGCGATCTTTGCCAATGTGAGCAAGTCGACAATGCCAAAGATAAGACGAATCCAGACCTTTCTTGATTCTCTTATTGTTGATGCTATACATTGAATTATTTTTAACAAAAGCATTATCATTATCATTCATATCAATTTCAAATACACCATTCACAGCAATAGCATTAAAATAAAAAACATTATTTAAAGAAACTGAAATTCCATTGCTTGAAATAGTATGATGAAAACCAAGGTTTAACAAACATGAAAATGAAATTACACCTCTAACAATTGACGGTGCATAATGACAATTATTTAAAGATAGTACTAGGCCCGAAGGCAACACTAAATTAAAAACTCCTATAGCTTCAACTCCTGCATGCGCTCCGTTACCAACGTGCAAGAATTGTTGTCCATAGGCCAGCTTTCTCTCAACTCTAAACCCCTGCAAGGTATTGCAAATATGAATGCCACATCCCGTATCATATACCCATGAATTCAATTTAGGAGTAAGAGTGAATAATTCAATCATAAAGAACGCACCTGATGTGCTGGGGTTACCAGCATCATTCCCCTGCTTCTTGAGTCGCAAGTCATGAATGTAGAGAGGGCAATTGCGCTTCCAATGACCCTTTTCATGACAATGGTGACAAGCCTGATCCTTCTTGTTTGGCGGATTCACCTTGTTCTGCTTAGGCTGATGTTGTTTCATCTTGGGTTGAGGTTGATAGGCCATGACCTGCTTGCCTTTATCACCTTTACCTTTGCCTTTGTTCACATGCGATTTCTTCTGGATTCTCCCCCCATGAATTGCCAACACTTGTGGGGTGGGAGTCTTGACCTTGGCTGGTAGACTTTTCTCATAATCAACAAGCAATGCGAGTAATTCTGAGACTGTCTTCCCCGAGCAATGCATGTTGAAATTCTGCACAAAACCAGCAAAGTCCCTGTTGAGGGATCTGTTGATCAAGTGCACTTGCACATTCTCGGGGTAACCAAAACCAATTCTGTGAAGTTGATCAAAGGAATCTTTCATCTCATCCACATAATCGGCTACTGGTTTACCATCACCATGCTTGCAGTTGTGTAGCTTGTCAAGTTCATCATACAATTCAACTGCAGGTGACTTCTCATAAGATTGCCTGAGGTTATCAAGCATATTCTTAGGAGACGAGTACTCATACTTCTTTTGTAATTGAGCACTCATGCTAGTGAGCATTAAACAAGCAACCTCATTATACTTAGCATTTGTCACCTTCCATTCTGCCTTTGCTTCTGGTGTTGCAGTAGCAGCAGGTTCAGCAGGGCATTCCTCGGTCACATAATCAATCTTACCAGACGCCCTCAAGACAATTCTGAGCGAACGGTACCAGTCATTGAAATTCTTTCCAGTCAGTTTTTCCCTCTCAAGATGACTCTTGAAAGCAGAAATCACAGTTTGGTTATCGGGTTGAGCCATATCTACAGATAAAGTTCAAATATTAGTATTTTCGATAATCAATATCTTCAAGAAAAATAAAATACCCAAGGCTATATTCATATAACCAACTAATTTTCTTGAAAATCTAGGATCCAACTTTACATAGATTCCACCACATCAGTTGATCTGCTAGTGGTGAAAGTACAAAAGTTGGTAATCTGTCGAACAATAATTGGCAAACAAGATTTCCAATTCCTAGATCATTATGGGATTTACTACAAATTGATTCATCAATTTGCCTTGTAAGCATGTTTCATCCCATCTCATGCCTTAAGTTCTAGGTCTCACGCACAACTTAATTAAGTCGTCTACCTTAGAAACTGTAAAATTACAATTATGGTCTCACGCGTTAAAAGAATTTTACCTTGTTATAGTAATTTAGCCTAGGTCTCACGTTTACTAAATTAAAATTTCAAGTGTTTCTTATAGATAGATGGCACGTAACTTAAATTATTAAGGGTATTAATTTTTGATATGTCAATCAAAAATATGTACAAAGATGCATGCACTCATCTTTATAACATAAGTTTTCATAAAAACTTTTTATATCCAATTCGTGAAATTAATACACAAAGTTTTACTTGAGGTTTATGCCAAAACCCTAAGATGACTTTCTACAACATATGATTTTAAAAGTAATTCGTTTAAGACATATTCAAGATTGTGATAACCAAGGCAGACTCTAAGGCTCTTTTCTAAGCCTTCAAATCACGGTTATGAATATCATCTTAAAAGACTTAATTTTGAAAGCATATTTGCACAAAACATCATTCAAGTAAAAGTTTATGGATTCAATCTCAAAATAGTAATAAAGTTTGAATTTTGCTAGTCTCGCCTGGGAGCTGATTACCGTGCGAATCGGACCACGATTGGCAATAAGACCTTGCAAGATTCTTACTTTATCACTTTAGGGTTTCACAATTATTAGTCCGTATTAATTTTCTTTATAAAAACAACCCTTTTATTGCTTACATCAAGTCCAACTAAAAACAATAAAACAAGTATCAAAGAAAATCAAAACAACCAATAATAAATAAGTGAAACAATTAGCCACATGCAATCCGTATTAGAAAATATCCTAATAAAATCAATTCTAGGTATAATTATGCATGTAATCAACTAAGGCCTTCCCCTCTTAATGGAGGTGAGTCACATACATTGACGAATCAATTGCGTAGGCCAAACCTAAAAACACACCACATAGCATATAAAATTGATTTTAATAAGTATTGGAGTCTTCCCCAATTTAAGATCTATCTAAACATGTGATAATAAAACAAGATCCATGACAAACATGCATGTAAGTCACGGATTAAAACCTAACAATTAGCAATTAGGTCACAGATACGTTCAATTAACCGGTTAATGACCTAGGGTTTCTAGTGATTACACATAATCTTAGAAAACCACAAAACCCTAATTAGGGTTTCATGGAAAAATCGACCCCCCCCCAAAATTAGGGTTAGGGTTTCGAAATTTTTAGAAAAAAAATAGGAAAAACCCTAGATAAAAAAAAACATGTATCTAAAACAATTAAAGATCCGGTTTTTATTACGTTTTAGTAATCAATTACATGTTAAACCTGGCTCGTGATGCCACTGTTAGAGTTTGACAATCAAATAACACATATTGCGGAAGCTAGGATCAAGTATAACATATAAATATTAGCTAAAACATAAATAGTAAACGTACCCGATGCACTTCAAATAAACCTTGATTCTTGGACAATTAGATCAATGATAAACCCCTTACCGTTTTGTTTATCGATCTCTTGATAATTACTAAAGTAAGTAATTACCTCGTTCTTGTACACACAAACTACCAACGAATAAAGGTTTGTTGCAAGTAAACAAAACACTTAAGTTTGGATTAAACCAAAATCGACCCAATCCCTTAGGTGGAGGGTTGAACCGATCGGCCTAGGAAAACAAGAAAGAAAACAAGGATTTTAGGGTTAGAGTGTGTGCACAAAAGATGTGTAGGTTTAACCCCAAGGCCTTGTATTTATACTAGGTGATTTCTTGGTGATCAAGCAAGGCTTGGGTCGACCCTTGTGTGGGCTTCGACCGGCCATAGCACCCCAAAGGGGTTTCTAGATCCTTCTTGACTCCCAAGTTACACTCTAGTCCATATCTTTCGTCCCTAACGATAATTAGTCCATACGGTTAATAACTAACGACCGTTTAGTCCATTAAGTGTTATAAATATATATATTCGATACATTTAATATATATATATTTATTTTACATTATTCTTGTTTGTAAAGTGTGCAATCCCAAGGTCTCGGGTTCGATCCTAGACATTTACTCATTAATGTTTATACGTAACATTTAACAAATAAGAGTTACACTGACCAATGTTGTGCTACCATCATGAAGCTCTGATGCAACTATAACTTTGTAGACGCCCAAAATGCTTTCTTCAATTGCCTCCATTGTAATGTAGAAGTAATGAGCGTTCCACATATTTGTGTAAGTGCAACTCATAACCTCGACATGACACAGGCTATTGCGTTTGTTAATCTTAGCATGCGTATAGACGAGCTCATTGAAAGCATCAGTAGCGAAATCGCTAATAACATAAACAAAAGGATGATCAGCTTGAATTGGCCATCTTCCTTCCTGAGACAAATCCTCACATACGTACTCAAGATGAGGCCTCCCTTCATCGAGCTTTTTAAACTCGAGCCAGCTATTCTGGTCTTCTTCTTTTAAGGGAACTTTGTCTACATTTAGGGACACAATGACTTTTGAACCTCTATGGTGTTGGTTCAAATGAATAAACTGTTCATCCATCACCTTGCTTTTGTTGTTACTTGTACATGCTTTCAAAGATTTGTGTCTTGTTTTCAAGTTGATCTTAGTGCATTTTTTCACACCTTCCATATTTTTGTGCCCGGAATTCAAAGTCATTGCTATTTATTGGTAATATAAATAATGGAACAGTAGGGTTTTAATATCAATGAAACAATGTATGAATATATGAATGGTTTTACGTGGAAACAAGCAACAGGAAATCTTTATTCTACCAACAGGAAAAAGAAAGTAGAACCAAACAAATAACACACAAGCAACCAAGAAAGTCGGCTGGTAATCTTTATTCTACCAACGATCGACACATAAAAAGAACAATAGCAGTTATAAAAGGATGATAGAGCGGAAGTTATGTAGTTTAGGGTTGTGAATCTACGATATGATCAGCAAGATTGTATGAAAACAATAATTGAGTATAAACAATGATAAATAGTGTCAATCATTTAATAAACCGTATTATTGTATAAGCCTCGTATCGTTTATGTATGACTTACATGTGTCATAATTTCTTTTAAATTGATTTTTTTTTTCTTTTTTTTATAACCATGATTTCTGATATTTTTGCCTACTAATCCACGAGATTTGAACACATCGCCACACAAACTCAAACCAGATAAAACCTTCTCTTTTTAGGAGGTTGGCGTGAAGTATGAGACCTCACACATTTTATAATAATAGTCACAAGCCCTTTTGCCACTAGACCACCCTTAAATGTTATTTTTTATTTTGTTTTATTTTTTTCAAGTCTATAATACATTTTTCATAAAGAGTAATATACTCTTTAAAAAAGATGGTTATAAAGTTTCCAACTTTTCAAATATGTGAAAAGAAATTTGGATATAAAATATGTATATCAATAATAATTGAATATTTCTAAATTCACTCACAATTTACAAAAAAAAACCCACTCGCTGACATGTCAGCGAGCTGATTGGTTGGTTTTTTGTGGGCCACAAAAAACCAACCAATCAACTCGTTGACACGTCAGCGAGTGGGTTTTTTTTTGTAAATTGTGAGTGGGTGTAGCACACCTTATAATAATTTACTTAAAAAACACTTTTAAATAATAGAAAAATAGTATTATTATAAATATATACATTGAAGTGTTGAGAATAAACAAAATGGGGATGTAGCTCAAATGGTAGAGCGCTCGCTTTGCATGCGAGAGGTACAGGGTTCGATCCCCTGCATCTCCATTCAATCCTTTTTTTTTTTTTTTTTTTTTTTTTTTTTATTATTATTATTATTTTTTGACTTAATTTTTTCAGTTTTATCATCAATACAAAAACTATTGCGCTTGCAGGTGTGAGTTTTCCTCAAACATGTCGGTCCCTATGTCAAATCTTGCCCCTAACCTTAATGTTTCAAAGCTATGTTTAGGTAAGTAACACAATCATCATTAACTAGTTATTACTATGTTTTTTCACTTTGGATAAAAAAAACTTATTATTCATTTCATTAACAGGTACTATGACTTTTGGTGAACAGAATTCTTTATCTCAATCCTTTAATCTTTTGGATAAAGCATTTGATTCTGGGATTAACTTCTTTGATTCTGCTGAAATGTATGTAATTTTGTGTTTTTTTATTTATTATCTTTTCTATTATATAGGGAGTGTTTGGGTTAGCTTATACAAAAAAGCCTGTGTTTATTAGCTTAGCACCTAAATAAGCTCTTTTAGAAAGCACCTCTACATTGGCTTGCTTATTTGTGTGAAAGGTTATTCTATTGAAATTTGAAAATGTATCCAACTTGCCAATTTTTGCTTATTAAATCTACTTAACTTTCAAAAAATCGCTATGTTCTGTACCGAATGACTGGAAATTGCTGATGTGGACAGGTAATTAAGCTATGGGTACACCGCATAGGGTGTTTTGAAAGTTAAGCACATCTGATAGGGAATAACATGGCGAGTTGGATACGTTTCCAATCGGATAACCCTTGTGCGAATTAAGTTTCTAAGCATGTCTAGGTACTCAAAACAGTTTATGCGTTTTCAGTTTTAACAATGCAATAAGCTAAAAACAAATGTATTTGCCCCAGTATTGCACTTCTTTTTGTTGTGTCCCTTTTGGGCAATTTTTAACAAGTACTGTTAGTAATTTTATAGGAAAATGAACTTGAATTATATATCTCACACTGTAATATGTAAGTATGTTATGTGGTTTTTAATTCCAGAATCATGTGTGGAAATGAAATTTGATTTTTTGTTTGCTTCCTGTTTTGTTTTTTATTGTATGGATTATAGCTATGTTTGAAGAATTTTCATTTTTTAGGTATCCAGTGCCACAGCGTGCAGAAACTCATGGACGGAGCGAAGAATACTTTGGCCGATGGGTTAAAGAGCGAAAAATTCCTCGTGATCGTGTTGTATTTGCCACCAAGGTTTGTGCTTCCTATTCTTTGTGATTGCTTAATGTAGGAATGTTATATGCAACGTGTATGTATCTATGTATGCACATTGCTCTTAAAGTCTTAGGTTTAATAAAGGGCGTTTGGCATTTAGAGGTGGTTATGTGATATGGAAAATTTGAAGATAATTAGTTGTTTTGGTGCTTGGAAAATCTTATTATTAGGTATTTTATAGATATATACACATTAACTGATAATTAGACCCCTAGATAATATGATAATCAGAAGCAGTTTCGCTATACCCAAGCACCAACAAGGCAACAACTGATGATTACCTGAACGTAAAAGCAACGCCAAACACTCCCAAAGTGACTGTGTCATATAATGAAACATCATACATGTTTAATTAGAAACTTGTTTTGCAGGTTAGTGGCCCTTCTGGGCAAATGACTTGGATTCGAGGCGGCCCGACAAGTTTGGATAGTTGGAATATACAGGAGGCTATCAACAATAGGTGAGCTCACATCAGTATACAATCTGAATATGAATTTCTCTTTTTAGTTTTTTACTAACATAATTGTGTAGAATATTGATGGGTGGTTTTGTGTATTGGAGAACTGATGCAGTTTGCTGCGAGCACAGACTGATTATATTGATCTTTATCAACTGCACTGGCCTGATCGGTTTGTATATTGTCCCCTTAATTTAACACGGTACCTAATATTTTTACCTCTAAGCATTTCCTGGATTTGATGCAGCTACGTCCCGATGTTTGGGGAAACTGATTATGATCCTGCCAGACAATATAGTTCTGTTAGTTTTGATGAACAACTTGATGCTTTAGGAAGAGCGGTTGATGCCGGTAAGGTTGGTAATCAACTAATCATATCAAGTTATATTATTTATACTTTGTACAAATAATCGAACATGCATAACAATATGAGACAAAACTTTGTGTAGATCAGATTTATTGGTGTTAGTAACGAAACACCGTATGGGGTCATGAAGTTTTTACATGCTGCTGAAAAGAATCCTGCATATCCAAGAATAGTATCTGTTCAGGTTTGGCATCACTTGATTTTTTGTTCCAAACAAAATCGCACAACTGGTGACTATTTTTACAATTTTTTTTTTTTTTTTTCAATACTGTAGAACAACTGGTGACTATTTTTACAATTTTTTTTTTTTTTTTTTTTCAATACTGTAGAACTCGTACAACTTGCTGTGTCGAACTTTCGATTCAGGATTGGCCGAGTGCCGTCATTTGGAGGGGTAAGTTCGCAGTGAATACTATTGTAAACTAGAATACTAACTTTCTAGATATTTGGACCCATATACTTATGAATGGGTCGATTTGGGTTGTGTTTTATCACACAAACGGGTCAAATTTATTATAAAAAGTTAACTTAAAGGGAAACATGTTAAATGGTTTGAAAGTTGCCCCCAGTCTTTGCATGTGAACCTCCGTGGATAGCCCGGAGTCGTTGCATGTGAACCTCCGTGGCCAACGGGGGATTAATTTTCTCCCCAGGGTTCGAACCCAAGACCTCTTGGCACTTTCGTCCTAAGAGGCTAAGCCCTTACCACTGGGTCACCCCCATTGGTTCCAAAGTCTATTTTTAGCCGCACAACCTTGTAAGTTGTTTTTCCTCAATGATTTAAATCATTGTTGAGACATTAATATTTTAATAAAAATCTGGTCAGCCCAGCCCAACCTACCCATTTAACTGAATTGACATGTTTTAAGCCGAAAATAATTTGAACTTCAAATGTTATTGCCAATGGTGCTTTTGTGATCTTTACGTATATAACTTTTAGGGTTAGCTTATTGGCGTACAGCCCTCTTGCAATGGGTTTGCTATCGGGGAAGTATCTGTTACCTGACGGTGGTGCAGATGATGCTCGTTTGAATCTTTTCAAAGGCAGGTATTCAGAAGGGGAGTCCAGATACAACCTATCAAATCAAACCATTAGAGAAGCTACTAAAGTAAACCGAGTCTCATACTTTGTGAAATTATATTCATATTTTACACAAAATTTCTGATCCAACCAAATTATGCAGGCATATATTTCTATTGCAAAACGTTATGGTATACATCCGGTATCTCTTGCAATTGGTATGATTTACTCTCTCCATATTCTTGCTTTTGTATTATAGTTTTCTTGGTGCCCCATAACACTCTTGTGCTTTTCTGCAATGTTTCGATCTTGAAAGACTTGCTAGAAACTTAAAAAAGGAAATACTTCGTGTCTGGTCATTTAACATCCTTGTTTTATAGATTCCTTTTATACAGACAGATATGCCTTTTTAGTTTAAAGTGGGATCCACGAAAATAGATTAAACGATATTAAATGAAACTTTAAGAGTTTTCGCCATTGCACCTTTCTTGATTTGTTTACTTGTTTCTGGTGATATTCGGCAGCTTTTGTTTTACAACACCCTCTTGTGAGCAGTGCCGTTTTTGGAGCCACAAAGTTATGGCAACTTGAACAGGTTGTTAATGCTTGTGATGTGAAGCTTAGTCCGGAAATCATTTCAGACATAGATGACGTTCATTCAAGGTTTCCCAATCCCTGCTCCTGAATAAACATGTTACTACAATTTGTGTTAGTCATAGCCACTAGATGAACAAGCTAGTAGCAGGCCCGTGTATGGTTTGACAATTTTGTTGCAACGTGTTGGTCAGATGAGCAAGTTCGGTTTGACAATTGTAAACCAAAATCGGTGCATTTGGATGGGCCAAACCCACCAAGGTTTTTGAACTTCACTACCATTTACGATGTAACAAATTTTTTTATTCATTCATATATACAAATGCGAATATTCAATGACTCGATGTCTTACGGATTAAGGCCATTATTGAAAATTGAACTCGTAACGTGTAGTGTAAAGTAGTTTTGTTTGGTACGTAAAGAAGTCTTATTTGGACTAACTAGAATAATATTAGTAGTTTGGCATTTTGGCACCACTTACCTGCATGAGATTTCTGTTTTTCTGTAATTCTGATATACTACTAACTTACTAAGCCATCGAGTATTATTGTAAATATTGTGGGAATTAAAATACTTAACACGAGCTTGTTTAAAATTTTAAATGAATAATTGTAGGAACCCTTTTTGATACGTGAAATTTTTTAAATCCATTGCTGCCTTTGAAATTTGAATCATTGGTATGTATGTATTGACTATTACAAATAAAAATATTCATAATCAATATGTTTGTTTTATGCAGTGTTCTAAAAGGCGTGCTTTGGCGTCGCAAAGGCCTCGCAAAGGCGCGAGGCGTCACCTCCACGCCACGCAATAGACCAAGGCGTCATCTTAAGGCTTGACATGAGATGAAGTGCGATAAGGCGCGATTAGGTGTACTGGTATTTGAGACGTTTAGGAGATTTACTAGTAATTGGAATTTGGGCATCGTATTTGAGGTTTACTGGTATTTGGCATTTAGAGGTTTACTAGTATTTGAAGAAGATTACAAATGTAAAGAGAGTTTCTTGACTTTATTGCTTATGTATAACACTTTTTGTAAACTCGATGTATATGAAATATGATATACTAATGAACTATAATATAAATCTAGAAATACTTTTTTCCGCCTTAATTCACGCCTTAAAAACGCTATGCCGTCACGCCTCACGCTAAGGCTTGAGGCTTAACTATGCCGCCACGCCACGCCTCACACTATTTATAACCTTGGTTTTATGTGATTAAACGAAAGTAACCAGTGATAAACTTTGTTTTAAAATGAAGAAAATGAAGATAATCAAGAAATAATTTTAGAATAGAAATTGAGGCACGGACCGCTTTGTATTCTAAGACTAGGTGTAATGGTGCACCACCTGTGATGGGCACCCTCCACGCGCCGTCCCCCATAAAGGTTGTCCACCACCAAGAGCCTGAGTGAAATTTTTGTGTTGGTTTGGTGGTGCAAATCACCTAACAAAATAGACCCATTTTTTGTTTGTTAATGTGTGTGATATATTGTTAGCTATGTTTGTATTAAGTGGTGTATTCTTATGTGTTCGGTAAGGTGGTCACTATCACAGTCGTTAAGTGATGTGCTGAAAAAGCTAATGTGACGTTGATGTGGAGGTGATGAGTGTGTTACCATAGCACCTGACCTAAGAACTCAACATGCATATTACATACCAAAGCAGGGACGGATCTAGGGGCGCCCGCGGGCAGTGACGGAACTTGAACATTTTTTTCAGGAGAGCCGAAACGTAATTATTGAATATATCTTACGATCAGAATTGTAAAAAGAGAAAATAAATCATTATAAATCCTCAAGAAGTATGTTCGTTTCCTAATTAGTGAGAAGTGATGATTTTTTCATATATTATCCCTAAACTTATACTTCATTTACACTAATGACTCTGAACTTTGTTGGGGCCGGGGCCCTCCCTTGCCTCCACAAAGGTCCGTCCTTACCTGCGGGTGCACGAGCACCGCATAGATTTTTTCAATATAGTGTTAATTTTTAAAAAAATGTATCAAATCTTAAATGCACCCGGTGTATCAAAATGTATCTCTAGTACTCCGTATTATTTAGTTGGTATACTTACAAATCAAAATGTTCACCCGATCATATTTTTTCTGGCCCCGTCCCTAACCAAAGTAGGGTGCGTTTGGTATGCTGGCATGAATGACAATGGGTATGAGTTTGATAGTAGTGGTGAGTCCCTCACCTATGAAAGATCCATACATTGGTCCCTTGTTGTATATGAAGTATGGATTATATATGTCACTCATTACCATAGTGGTGGGCTCTCTCATCTTAAACAAACATCTTTAATCACTTTCATAGTCATTGTTTCATTCTCATAGTGGGATACCAAACGCACCCTAAATCTACTTATAAATTATAAGTTTTGGAGTATATTCGGCTCGGTTGGACTTAAATGACTAGTTTAGACTTTTAAACCACGACTGCTATTACCGACGATAGTTTGAGAGGATTCAAATTCCAAAATGGCTAAACGACAATCACACTGCAAATTGTCTTATCTTTTTGGATTATTCAACTTTAGTCACACGTTGCTTTTAAGTTTCCTTGACTAGAAGACGAAATGCACCATGTACTTCATGTCATCATACTTCTCATCCTTCTCAATTCAATCGAGTGCGATATAACCCTTTCGCTCCTTCTTGTAGGGATTATGTGGTTTCCGGATATCAATTTGAATCATGTAATCAAATTAAACTATTTCGACTCTATATGCTTCAGATTCACGAAATCCTCAATTGAATAAGATTTTTTTTTTTTTTTTTTTTGAAATCTTAAACACGAGAAATTAATCATAAAATATTTAAGTATTGTTTGATATTACGAGTAAAGATGGTTATAAACACCCACCAAAATTTGATATTTTTTTATTTACCAAACATCACAATGGTTCGTAAAATTACTGGAATAGTCAAGTTGATTGGATTTGGCGTTTCCCTGAGCCTCGCGATAGGCGGCTCGCCCTCAACCCCATAGCTAAGATTTCGGAGGCCCCTGTGCAAAGATGTCATAACTGAATATGACGGTCAAATGTATCTCATATTCATTATTGAAAGAAAAAACACTTTAGTGTTTTAACAATATAGCATTAATTCTTACAAATATACAAAACATAAAATCATGTATCGTTAACCCATTTTTTGTCGTAAGTATATTTTCACTCCCCGAATATACTAAGAGGTTTACATTTTGAGATCTTGAGATCTCTCAAATTTTGAAGCCGTGTATATGCAAATGGGGTAGAAGGAATAAATATTGGTTTGATGGGTGGTGATGATTCTTGGAAGGAAGGTGGAAAATCTAAAGAAATTGCAGTTATTATTACAGGAAACAAGATAATAGAGGAAACATTCAATAGTGGTTTAAGACCAGAAGATGAAGATGACAGTAGTGGTGCTAGTTTAGTGTTAAAGACACCATTCTTGGAGAAGACTAAGGTTTGTGTTAAAAAGTTTCAAGAAGAAAAAGAATATGGTGTGGTGGGAATTTTAAAGGAAAAGATAGATGATGACGTTAAAGATAATGATAATAGAAATGTTGCATTTGATTCGGGTTATGGTATTGATGGGTTGAAGAAAAAACATAGTAAGAATGGAGATTTCAATGTTGTTATAGATAACATGGATAGTCAAAGGGCAGTGGGAAATAATGGAGTTATTAACATGAGAAGAAGGGTTTTGGGGAGTGTGGATTCTGGTTATAAAGGTAACATGGCTCGTCCATGGTGGAGAGACAAACAAAGAAAGGAAAGTGGTATAGTTGTTGTTAACTTGTATCAGAGAGGGAGGCAAAAGCAAGATTTTGAGGAAGGTAGAGGAGATGCTAAGAGAGAATTAATTGAAATTGGAGTTAAGATCAATAAAAGGGTAGAAATGAAAGGTAAATGCCCGGTGGCAATTCAGGTCGGGTTCGTGTTCGCGGGTTCGGGTTGACGGGTTGGCGGGTCAAGAACATTCAACCTGAAACCGACCTGTTTATACAAGCGGGTCAGACATCTCGACCCTAACCTGTTTACTTTCAACCTGAACACGACCCATATAACCCGTTTAATTAAACGGGTTAAACATGCTAGCAGTTTGAACGGGTCAAATGGGTCAAACAGGTCAACTTTTTATATGTCTATGTAGAACTTCTGAAGTGCCAGACTATAACAAATTACTTTAAATGATGACAAAAGTAAAATGGTGAAGTAGATGATGGCGAATCCGAAGTCAATGTCACTGTTGGCCAGAATAGTAGAATAACTTTAAGAGAAAATGATCAAACTTATAAGATAAATTAAGATGGTTAGATCATCTATGTATGGTGTCTGACAATTTAAAGAGTGAAGACGTGGCTCTAGAAGAAAAAATGATGACATTTCAATTTTCAAGATAGCCTTTTCAGTTTTCTAAATGTTGTCTTCACAAATTCTAACTAGCTTTTTTAGTTTTTATGCAACTACTCCGTATTAGTTAACTAAAGTATAAATATATATATTTTTAAATATATTTTAATAGTTAATCGGGTTGACGGGTCGACCCGTTTAAATTATCATCAACCCGAACCTAACCCGTTTATTAAACGGGTCAATTGAGTCGACCCAAAACCTACCTGAAATTTGTTTGCCTCAAACCTAACCAGCTAATTTTCGTGTCGATTTCAGGTCGGGTTTCGTGTCGGGTCAAGAATTACCACCCCTAGTAAACGGCCTTATAAGGCTAAGATGCAAAGTAACAGCTTTTGGTGTCCAAAGTCTAACAACTATTTGAAGTTGACAACTCCAGTCTCTCAACTTCTAGATGTAGTGACTTTTGGTCCTTTATTACTTTTGACCCGTGACAAAGCACGCTTTGCACATTCTCGTATACGGTTTGCTCGTGAGAGAAAGACTCAATCAAGGTTGGTGCCCTTGACCCCACAATTGGACGCAATCCTCTTGCTCGTAACTATTCCCGACCCACAGTGGCGAAGCTTGAATTTTGTAAGTGGGGGGTCGGGATCTAAATTTTTTTTTTCTTAAGGCTATATTTCAGGTATACCGAAATTTTTGGGGGGTCGAAACCGAATATACCGAAATTTTTCTACACGAAAACTATATACCCCCTACATCGCAAAAAAAATTTCGGGGGGTCGGGCGCCCCCCGGCCCCTATGAAGCTTCGCCCCTGCCGACCCATGTCGGTTACTAGGTATATAAAATTCTTCGAAAATTTGTAAATCCAAAATATCCCAAAAAGTATCTAGTACTATAAAACATTAATATTCACCAGAAATAGTTTAGTACTATAGATAAACTCACTGATCACCTGATCTTCCTTCCTTATTCAAACCCCCCACTCCCTAACCCTCCGCTCTTCCCGCCACGCGCCACGCGCCACCACCACCATCTATCAAAACTGTGGTGAATTTTAATGGGTTCAAAAGCATGGCTACAGCCAGCCCCTACATACCATTCACTAGAAAGTTTTTGGGACAGCGAAGACGACGCGCCTGGTCCGCGCTGCGGCCATACGCTTACGGCCGTAGCGCAGACCAAGACGCAGGGTCCACGCCTTATTTTATTTGGTGGGGCTACTGCCATTGGTGGTGGTCCCTCCACTGTGGTCCCTGGAATACGTACTTATTTATTTTTATATATATTCCTTTCATTAGTTTGAATTGGTTTAGTTAGCTAGAGTACAATTTAATGAAATTGTTAAAATGATGTTATTATAGGTTTAGATGGTTTCACAAATTCGGTACATGTGTTTCATGTGCTTACTAGGAAATGGACCAGGTTGTTTGCATTCTACCTCATTTCCGTGTTTTCGATATAATCACGGCACAAAATTCTTTAGCGTGTATTTGTTTCGGCTTATATAGCCGGATTATGGCTTATTTGGTTTTCGGCTTAAGTTTCATAAGCTTACTTTTTGTAGCTTATTTTGAAACTTTTCGGCTTATGTTAGCTTATTAGTGTAACATAAGAAACATATATAAGCCGAAAAGATTCAAAATAAGCCACAAAAAGTGAGCTTATAAAACTTAAGCCCAAAATCAAATAAGCCATAAGCCGACTATATAAGCCAAAACAAAAACCCCCTAAATACACCAACGGCCTAATCATCCTATACAGTGTACTAAGTGACAAGATTATTAGGTGATGCGATACAATAGGAAGATTAGGCTGTTGGGGTATTTAGTATGTAAAAAATCAGATTGATACACGCTAAATAATTTTGTGGCAAGTTACATAAATATTGTTTGTTAATATGTGGGAATTTTGTAGAATTCTACCAGCTGGGGAGCCGCCTTCACCCAGGGCTGCTCATGTGGCAGCTGCCGTTGGATCGATGGTTGTATTTCAGGTGATTTACTATTAGAGAGT
>JARVZY010003002.1:0-33268 GCA_030686995.1 Artemisia argyi
ACAGATATGCCATTTAAGAAGAAACCAACTCATAAAATAACGATAAACGCAATGAACCGACACACATTCAAACACCAAATTGTAAACCATTCACATAATACAAACTCACAGTATCAGTCCTAATCAAAACTCAATAAACAATTATGACATAATTTACTTACATAGATCCTTTCACTTTCTTGAGTCTGAAAATGGCCGTCTTTATCCGAATGATTTTTCCTCCAGGTCTCGACCAAGTCCTTGTGACGTTTATTTTCTTCGTACTATAAATAAACAAAATAATAACAAATTCCCCAATATAGGAAGCCAAGTGAGCTGCATATTTGCCTACTGGTTTGACTGTCTTTAGATCCCCAAAATCGAAATTTATCTCAAGTTGTTTACTGCCATTTTGTTTGAAGGCCTTCTTCAATGCCTTATGTTTGTTTAGACCGCGTTTCCCCTATCCTACAAATATAAGTGATGAGTCATAAAAATACAAGTAATCAAATTCAAGTTTATGAAATAATCCACAATTCCTTACCTTCACACTCGTAAGGTAAACGCCTAGGCTGTCGATCACCACCTACATCCCCTCCGTGGTAGCCAGGACCTGCACACGCCATTTGTAAAAATACGAGTACAAGAACATACAATGTCGTTGGCCAATTAATACACATACACATTCAAATAAATATACAGATTCATATAAAAAAAAGAATGGAATTGGAGAGAAAGAGAATGACCCCTAAGAATGTGATTAGATTACATTGTTTGGTACTATTAGAGAATCAAGTAAAGAAATATGTTACATGCTTAATTCTCTTGTTTGGTAAGACCATAGAATAGACTTGTCGGAAAACCACAATGTGATTAGTAGCCTAGTTATATATATGAACCAACAGTTATTACAATCCTTGAGCATTTAACAAAGTTTTTCTCAACATTACATATACCTAAAGTAGTAACTATATAATCGTAATCTTGAGACACTTAAGATGTTCAAATAGACCTTGCAAACACCATAAAAATGAAGCAACAAAAATAGCTGAAACAAACAGGAAAACTGAACTCGAATTGTCTATATTTGACACCAAAATATCAACATATAGTTTAATTTTGGTTCCAATACACTCATGTTTTCTTGGAGGTAAATGACCAAACACCTGGTATGCACATAACTGTGACACCATGAAACAATATTATATAGGCATCCTTAACTGTGACACCATGATTTAGCTTTGTTCAAATAGACTAAGCCTAAACGAGCTCTCACAACAAATCATTATAAAAGATGGTTTTTTGTGTGGATAAACACTTGGCGAAATTAACAAAACTTATACAAAACCAAACGCATATATACTAACCAAATATTAACCAAACACATACTACTAACACTTAGCAAAATTAACAAAATTAACCAAACGCATATTACTACCCCGACTGTCCCGGCTGTCCCAACTGAGAGAAAGAGGAAGAGAAGAAGAGAGGTGGTGGTCGGCTATTGTCCCGGCAACGGTGGACGGTGGTCGGCAGCGGTGGTTAGCTGTGGTCGGCGGAGGTCAGGCGAGACAGCAGGCGTTGTCGGTATTACCAAAATCAAAACACAAACATAAAAATAACAAAATAACTAAAATAAATAACTACATAAACAAAGTGAAATTAATGAATTAAAACATAAACAAACCTTTAAACTAAATGTTGTTTGGGATGGCTGCGGTGGTACGGCAGGTGGTGGTGGTGGTTTCGTGTGGTTACTACCAAAATCAAACACAAATGTAAACATACAAAACAAAGTTAAACAAAACAAAACAAAATTAAAAATTTTTAACATAAACAATTTACCTTATGAATCTGTTTCGGATGAAGATTAAACAAAAAAAAACGCACAGTCAGACGAATGTGATTTTTGAATGCATTAATGAGACGAGTTTTTTGTGTTAATTTTGTGTGTGGTGGTAGTTTTTGTAGTTTTTTTTTAGAGTGAATGAGAAGTGTTAGCAAATTTTGGATCTAGGTTTATGATGGTTACTTTTGGGGAAAATGAAATTTGGTGGTCAAAGTTATTGGCGCGATATTGTATATGTGATGGAGGGAAAATGAAATTTTTTTGTTTCCGCTATTGGGTACCACATAGTAGTCTCCAAAAGTGACTTTCATTTTTTAAAAAGTTAAATAAATGATTTAAAATAAATAATTTAATTTAAGAACAATTGATTTAAATTAATTGAAACAAATTTAAAATTAATTTAAATAAATTAAAAATAATTCATTTAAAAATGAATTTAATTAAATAAAAATTATCGATTAGATTCTCAAGCTTACTATTTGATAGTTTTTGTACAGTTTCTTTCTAAAGCAACTCCCTAGTAAGGGTGATCATGGTCCAAAAACCGGACCGGACCGACCAAGACCGGATCGGATCGAAGACCGAGAACCGGAAAAACCATAGACCGAGACCGGACCGAATGTGGTCGGTCCGGTCTCGGTCCGGTCGGTCTTCGGTCGGTCCGGTCCAATTAGGCAAGATTTGGCAAGTTTTTCGGGTTTTTGGTCGGTCCGGACCGGACCGACCGAACCGAGGACCGAATTAGCCAAAAAGCTTAGACCGAGGACCGGACCGAATGTGGTCGGTCCGGTCCGGTCAGTTTTGTCGGTCGGTCCGGTCCGTTTGCTCAGCCCTACTCCCTAGTCTGATCCGAGCTCCTCCACCTGCCTTAATCTTTCGCTTTGTATCTAATGTTCAATTAAAACAACAGCCTTTAACCGTATCCCTAGCCGGTTCAAGGTGATTAGCAAAGTTTAACATTTCATGTTGACTTATCCATTTAACATCTCATGTATATCATATCATTTTGAATTATTCGTTTAACATCTCATTTATATCTATATTATCTTGACTCACTCGTTTAACGTAATTTAATATATCAATATCATCTCGACTTATCCATTTAACATCTCATGTTAAACGGAGGAGTCGAGATGATATCGTTATGCATGAGTTGTTAAACAGATGAGTCAATATTATATCGTTATACATGATATGTTAAATGAATGAGTCAAGATTATATTGTTATACATGAGATGTTAAACGAACGAGTCAAGATGATATCGTTATACATGAGATGTTAAATGGACGAGTCAAGATGATATCGTTATACAAGACATGTTAAATGGACGAGTTAAGATTATATCGTTATACATGAGATATTAAAACGGACAAGTCGAGATGATATAGTTATACAAGACTTGTTAAACGGACGAGTCGAGATGATATCATTATATAGAATATGTTAAACGAGTGAGTCGAGATGATATCGTTATATAGAAGATGATAAACGGATGAGTCGATATCATATCGTTATACATGAGATATTAAACAGGTGAATCGATATGATATTGTTATACATGATATGTTAAACGAATGAGTCGAGATAATATCATTATACATGTGATGATATCGTTATACATGAGATGTTAAACAGACGAGTCAAGATTATATCGTTATACTAGACATGTTAAATGGAAGAGTAGAGATGATATCGGTATACATGAGATATTAAATGTACGATTCGAGTTGATATATAAAGTGAGCCGTAAAAGCCATGTAACTTTTTTTCTTAATGGATGTCCAAGAGTCGGTAGTCAAACAAACCCTACCAATGTTTTTCTTAAGTATTTCACGAAGCTTACATTTTTCTTCACGGTATATTTTCAAACACTCTTGTGTTATTGCACCTCTACATGGAACATCAAACAGAGGTTGGTTAATTTTTTGATAATGCCTAAAGCCTGAGTTCCCAACAAAGCTAAATGGCAACTCATCTACAATAATCATGTGAGCTAAAGCTCTCTTACTCTTTTTTTGATCAAACTTTCATGCCATCATTTTGTTTGCATCACCACCTTTAAAAACAATCTCAATTTGAGACTCACTTAGTTTAGCTAGGTAAGGTTTGCACCTTTCAAGATGGTCCTTGAGATTTGAAATACCATACTTTTGACTGTGACAAAGGTACAAACTGTTGATTGTATGATTGATATCACAGTAATATGTTTATTGATTTGATTGATTAGAATGGATACATGATACATCAATATATACGGCTTTACTGAATAATCTAGATATCGGGCTCAAGCCCATTACAAGGATACAAACTATACTATGGGCTCGGTTAACACTCCCCCGCAGTCGCAACGGGAGGACATCAGACGCTGAGTCTGGAGCGAAATTCTTCAAACAGTGCAGAAGGCAACCCTTTTGTGAAAATATCTTCATACTGATAACGTGAAGGAACATGGAGAACCCGAACCTGACCAGTGGCAACCAAGTCCCGGACAAAGTGAATATCAATCTCTATGTGCTTTGTACGCTGATGCTGAACCGGATTACAGGATAAGTAGACTGCACTAACATTATCACAGTAGACAAGCGTAGCGGAAGACAAAGGTGTGTGTAGCTCACGTAGTAAATTCCGTAACCAACAAGTCTCTGCAACAGCATTGGCAACCCCACAGTATTCTGATTCTGCACTAGAACGAGAAAGCGTCGGTTGACGCTTAGAGGACCACGAGAGTAAGTTGTTGCCAAGAAATACACAATACCCCGAAGTCAATCTCCGAGTGGTCGGACAACCAGCCCAATCCGCATCCGAATAAGCAACCAATGATGTAGTAGAAGATGCAAACAACTGTAACCCATAGTCTAAGGTACCCCGAACATACCGCAAAATCCTTTTGAGAGCCGAGAAATGAGGCTCTCGAGGGTCATGCATATGAAGGCAAACCTGTTGAACTGCATAAGATATATCTCGGCGAGTAAAGGTGAGATACTGAAGAGAACCTGCAAGGTGCCGATATACAGTAGGATCAGATACTGGATCACCATCATCCCCCAGTTTAGACTCAGTGTCAACAGGAGTCCACCATATGTGCTATCTCCAAAATCTCAATAGCATACTTCTTCTGAGATAAGAACAACCCTGAAGAATCACGTGTGACAGAGATACCCAAAAAATAATTAAGTGGACCCAGATCTGTCATAGTAAACTCCTGATGTAAGGATCCAATAATACTCTGTAACAAACTCTCAGAAGAATCTGTGAGTACAATATCATCAACATATAATAATAGGTAAGCAGTATCCATCCCCTGTCTATATATAAATGAAGATGAGTCACAACGACTAGGAGATAACCCAACCCAAGTGATATAAGATGCAAATCACTGGAACCAAGCTCTAGGGGCCTGCTTGAGTCCGTATAGAGACCGCTGTAGTAAACATACATAATCAGGATGCACAGGGTCCCGAAACCCAGGAGGCTGATGCATATAAACTGTCTCAGATAAATCACCATGTAAGAAAGCATTCTTGACATCGAACTGATGAATCGGCCAATTTCGAGAAGTAGCTAAACTTAGAACAGTCCGAATAGTACCCGGTTTAACCACCAGGCTAAAAGTCTCATCTACATCAACCCCTTCTAACTGATTACTGCCATTCGCCACAAGGCGAGCCTTGTAGCGACTAAGAGTGCCATCAGCCAAATATTTATGACGAAAAAGCCACATAGAGCGAATAATGTTGGTGTCCATGGGTTTAGGCACTAAAATCCACGTTCCATTCTTAATAAGTGCAGCGTATTCATCACGCATAGCATTTTGCCAATTTGGATTAGTAAACGCATCACGATGGGATTTTGGTAATGGTGAAACCGAAGACACATGCATGTTAAGACGTTGAGTGGGACGATTAGTCCCGACACGGAAGCGTGTGACCATGGAGTGAGTCGAGACAGGGTTTGGGTTTTCAGGAGGATCTGGAATAATATGTAGGTTTTGTTCGGCGACTGGATTTGGTGTTTGTGGTTGAGTTGGTGGTGATGGGTCATGGCCTACCTCATGTTGGGCCGTTTGAGGATGAGTTGTTTTGGGTGTGGTTTGGTCATTTGTAGGTTGAGGCACACTGGGTTGTACAACGGGGGCGGATGGGATGAGTGGCGGATTTATATCAGGTGATTCATCCAGAAAATTGTATTTGGGTGCCGATGTTGGTGTAGAAGTGCCATATGGAAAAACAGTTTCATCAAAGGTTACATGGCGAGAAATGATTATTTTATTGGTGTTTAATTCGAGGCAACAATACCTACGATGATTTTAAGCTTGACCCAAATAGATGGAAGGTGTGGCGCGTGGTTCAAGTTTGTGGTTAGGATATAAATGGGGGTAACATAAGCAACCAAATGTGTGTATAAGACTATAATCCGGGTTTTGGCCAAACAGTCGGGTATAAGGGATTTCGTTGGCAATAGCAGTTGAGGGTAAAATATTGAATACGTGAACAGCCATATTGAGAGCTTCAACCCAAAATGAAGGTGGAAGGTTGGCTTGAAAAAGCAAGGTCCGAATGAGATTATTGATGATGCGAACCATTCGTTCAGACTTGCCATTTTGTTGTGATGTTTTGGGGCATGAAAAGCGAAACTGAATGCCATTATCGGCAAAAAGTGTATTTAGGTTACGGTTGTCAAATTCACCACCATGGTCACACTGAAGGGACCGGATTTCACACTTAAATTGAGTGTGAACATAATTACGAAATATTACAAATTTAGACAAGACATCAGATTTGTTAATTAAAGGATAAACCCAAACAAAATGCGAATAATGATCCAAGAACAATACATAATATTTGAAACCCGAAAGACTCGAAATTGGTAAAGTCCATACATCCGAGTGAATAATGTCAAAACAAGCATTAACGACAGTATTGGAACTCGCAAATGGAAGTCTAACGTGTTTGCCAAGCTGGCAAGCATGACAAAGCACGGGAGGCTTCTCATTATTACATGAGATGGAATTATTTGAAACTAGACGACACAACACTTCACTTCTTGGATGTCCAAGACGCTGATGCCACGTATGTTGACTGACCAGGAGAGCTTGAGGAATGGGAGACGGAGCAATGACTGGATAAAGGTCCCCCGTGCTATCACATCGGAGAAGTACACGACGTGTCAGGAAATCCTTAACAGAAAATCCAAAGAGATCAAATTCAACGGTGCAGTGATTTTCACGAACAAATTGACGAACATATATTAAATTTTTGACAATATGGGGTGTAATAAGAACATTATTTAGGTGAAGAGGTCGAAAGGGAGTTGGCAAAATACTATGACCCGTATTGGTGACAGGAATAGAATGCCCATCACCAACCGAGACGGACGGATATATGCACGTATTAAAAACATGACTAAGACTAGTAGCTGAAGCATTAAGATGTGAGCTCGCACCTGTGTCCATGTTCCAGGCACCCGTTGTTGGATCATGAAGTGGTGTCATCTGAAAAGCGCGAGGAATCATGGTCTGATATGCTTGCGGAAGTATAGAAGGCTGCGACATAATGTCGTTATATATGATATGTTAATTGGATGAGTCAAAATGACATGAAAAATCTTTATATGTAATTGTTTTTGTTGTTAAATGTGTTGGTGTTGTTATTTAATGTGTTAATGTTTAGTATGTTATTGTTGTTGTTGTTTAATGTGTTATATATCATCTCGACTTATCAGTTCAACATCTTTTGTATATTAATATCATCTCGAATCATCCATTTAACATTTCATGTATATCCATATCATCTTAACTCGCTCGTTTAACATATCTTGTATATCGATATTAATACGACTCATCCGCTTAACATAACATGTATATCTTATATCTTCTCCAATAATCCGTTTAACATTTCGTATATATATATATATATATATATATATATATATATATATATATATATATATATATATATATATATATATATATATATATATATTTAAATTTATTTTAACAATTATAAGTAATTTTAAAAACATTTTTAGATAGAAATCCATTTAGTACCTTAATAAAATATTATTTTTGCGAATAAACTAATTTATATAACTTTTAAAATTAATTTTAACAAACAAGTCAACTAAAAAAATATATTTTATACCTTAATAAAATATTATGTGAATAAGTAAATTCATATATTTTTAAAAATAAATTTTAACAATTATAAATTATTTTTTAATTGAATTCACTTTTAGAGACTACACACGTTGTACCTAAAAGTGTGGAGGGATTTTTTCTTTATTTTTCATGGGTATTTAATTTTCGTCTAAAATCCAAAAAATTTATGAGCTCACTTTTAGGGACGACCAAAAACTTAAAATATATGACATAGCCTTTGGGGACAATATACGTCGTCCCCCAAAGTATGAGTCCACCAGTCAACCATTTGACAAAGAAAGAGTTGAAAATAGTGGGGGCCACTGAACCTTTAGAGACAACATCCTGTCATCCCCAATGATTCTCGTCCCTAAAGATCTTTTTTGGTGTAGTGATTAAATGCACCCGGTCCTTCGAAATGTGTTTCTAGTATTATGGTTCAAAAGATTTTGTGCACCAAGTTATATTTGGCCCTGCCTCCGTTCCTGCGTACGTGTGCGTTATTCTTATACTTAAAACAACTTTTCACGTCGTGACAAAATTTAAATGAATAGTGTGCTAACTGCTAAGTCATTTGATCTCAAGATCAATCTCCTCTAATATGGTGACTTTCAACTCAAGTTGATTCCAAGTCATTTGACTCCATTTTTGTTAACAGTATTTTGACCCGGCCTGTTAGGGCCATTTGTGTGATTCATAAATCATGTGAGTTAATGTAAATTACACTTCAAATAAAATAGTTTAGTCAAATTTAAGATACGGAATTTAGATATTTAACATCTATATCAAATGCAAATCCGTTGTAGTCTATTTTATTTTATTGATTTATTTATTTTTCTTTTTAAATCTTATTGATTCCTAAATTTTTCTTAGTTTCTCACTCTCAAATCCATTTTTTTAAAAGTTCATTCCATTAAATATTATACTATATAGATTTGCTTTCCATATGCCAAGAATAAAACTATTGTCAACTCCAAAAAAATAGGGGCAATTGCATATATACTCACTAAAACTTGCATATTTGCATATATACCCAAAACATGCTTAATTTGCATTGTACATCATGCATTGAAAACTTGTATCTTGGGGAAATATGTAAGTTTTTGAGTTTTAGTGGGTATATATGCAATTCTCCCAAAAAAATAAGTTTTACATTATTATGTAGCTAGTCACCTAGTGCAAAGGATCAAATGAGAAGGATGAAAAATAATTATAACTACACATTTGAGATGCATCGACTTAAATTAGATGCATCTCTAGTTTTTTAGATGCATCATAATATATTTTCTAGCAAAAAATTAGATGCATATACATATATTAGATGCATTTCATCAAGCTAGACGAATCATATACATTTTTCGTCCTCTGCGGGTAAAATTTATTGCTAGTACTACTTTAAATCGTTTTCACTTCAAAATCACTTTCGAAACTAATTGTGATGCATCTAAATGAATAGAGATGTATCTAAATCAAGTCGATGCATCTCAAATGTGTGGTTATAATTATTTCTCATCCATTTTATTTTATGTTTTCTTGTCACTGGATCTTTACCCTTACTTTATATACGAGTAACATTTTTTTTAGTCTTAATTACTAGAAACTTTAGCAGTACCATTTGTTCATATGTTTTATGTAAACAAAGAACCTATGAAACGTGCATAATTATAAGATAAATAATGACGCCTTTATTAAACAGATAACATAGAATTTGACATTGCACTTGTATCAAAAGATTAGGTGAACTTGAACAATTATAGACCCACGAATGTTCTTGGTTTACATATCTAAAATCTAAATAATGCAAGCAGTAGTTAACACCTTATTTGAACATTTGACTTGATTAAAAATGCACATTTTTTAGGTTAATTTTGTACAACATTTTGGTACGTACCTTACACAATTTTTTCTTTAAAAGTAGACAAGTTAAAGCATGTATGCCGGACGGTATATAGCGTGTAGAACTACGATCTAGTGAATGAATGATGAGCTGGAAAGTGACATTTTTTTATGCTGGCGTCTTCAACATCTATTGTTTTACATGCTTGTTAGTAAATAGTCATAATTTGGACTTCAATTGTCTCATTTGGAGCATGAATTAACAATCACTCGGTTGGTTGAGACTTGAGAAGAGTTTGTAGATGTGCTAAATACCCGATAGATCGCTGAGAATATAAGATTTTGTATCTTTTTTTTGAACGGCGATTTCAATAACAACCTTTAGCAAAGATGCAAAATACTAGAGAAAATTAGTTGCAATGAATTCATGCAAGCTGTTTTCTGTTTTTGGATCAGTTGTTTAATCCACTACTACATTTTTGGGTTTAGAGACCCCCTCATCCAGACCCTTTATAAAATAAAACGGTCTCAAGAGTTGTTTCTGGCCAGCACAAAAGTTTCAAGACCCGTTTTAAAGAACAAACCCGGTTTTGATGGAAATAATAAATCGAGACCGGTTTTTAAAATAATAACACGTCTCTATTAAGCTTAAAATAGACCGGTATTAATTTTGAGATATGGTTTCTGTTTACTTTTTAAAATGAGGCCTGTCTTTTACCAGTACCCGGTCTTAATTCCTAAAAAATATAAGCGGGACTTTTGCCCTCTTAAATTTTTTAAAAGGTTTTAAATCTTTTTCAACATAACCCTACCAATCTACACTTTGATATGCTTTCCCCAAACCCACACCCCAGCGCTGCTCCGACTAATACCACCGGCATACAACTTCGTGGCACATCTCTGCCACCACCGCTTAATTGTAATATTGCCATACTATATATTTCTACCAAAGGTTTGTTAAAACTTTAATTAAATCTGTGTTTTTGTGGTAATTAATATATATATATATGAAAATTTATATATTTGTTTTTCTCAAGATCAGTTAATTGATTGTTTGCATTAGTGTTTGTCACATAAGATTTTAAAGGTTATGTGATTGAATTAGAGTTACTTTGGAAGCTGATTCATGTGGTTTAAAGCTTGCATAGAACGTGTTTGATGAAATGCTTCATTTTTTTTATATGTCTTCCTTGTTGTTGTTGTTGCATACAGATGCTTCATTTTATTTAATAAGTATGAATTAAGATGATGGATCGATTGAACTTTGAGGAATTTGTATTATTATTGTCTGCTTTTTATTATAAAGCAAGTGTTTGATGAAAGTTCTAACTTGATATTTTTGAGAGTTAACTGATAACAGTTGGATCACATTTCAGTTGATTTATTAGACCACGACTCAGGAAGTTGGATGGAATTAGTTAGATGGTGTTTTGAGGGTGTATAGGATTGCTTATTAAAACTGGTTACTATGTAATTATGTAATGTTATACGATGCTTGGTACCGTTTGTTATGCTATTAAGTTGATTAGACTGAAATTGTGCAGTCGTTTATGGTTATGGTATAAAAATATTAACTCTTTGCTTTTAATGTGTTTCTAGGTGTTAAAAGTAGCTATATCAATTTGTGAAGGCTGAAGATCTGTGGTAATAGTTAGTGTTTCGGCATGGCTCAGTAGAATAGAACATGTGGTGAAGAGAAGGAAAGATTGGCAGTGGTATGTTGTGTATTGCTAAAATGGAGATACTTATAGTCTTACATCCATCTGTGTACCTGCTCAATGGCCGATAAAGATCACTAATTGACAAGAGAAATTGGCTTTACCTCAGGTTATGTTTCTTAGCGTTTTATACATATATTTTTCCTTCACGTTATAACTTGTCGGATTGCTATTTAAATGGTAAGTTTCGTGGACATATTCAGACACCTTGTCTAACAACATACAGCCGCCCATCTTATTCTTCTCCCAACACACACCCCACCGTCAGTGCTCCGATTACTTACTGGGGTTATGTTTAAGAAGGGGCTTAATCTTGTTTCTTTTTGCTCTTCAACACTTTATTACTACACAGGGATGTGCTGATGACTAGAGGCTTCCATAAATGAATACATTAAGTTAGTTTTGTTTCTTTTTTTATGAATAATTGACTATTTGTTAGTTAAATGTCGTGCTTATCTTTGTTTGGATAATAAAACTTCAGATATCTTAATTTATAATCTCAACTTTGTGGCGAGTTCGAATCCCCAAGATGTGTTTGACTGAACTTTGGGGCGAATTGAGATCTCTTCTTGGGAAGGACTTTTTACACCTTTCACCGCGTAAGTGATTTTTACCTTTTCACAAGTACTCATTTTATTTTAAGCTTGTTTTTCTTACATGATTTGGAATGTAAAGATCTTTGTTTAATCAACTTGGTTCAATCGTATAAGTATTCTTCTGTTAAAAACTGTAAAACTTTGTGTATAAATGTTTCGTGTCTTTTGTCAATCTCTCTTTTTTGGGTTAGTTATATACTTATATGTGATGTGTATGTGTTACTTGCATCGATTGTTTCAACTTTGATTCAAGTTAGTTATGTTTAATTTGATTCAAGTTAGTATATGTTAGTATGCTAATATTTGGTTCAAAAGGGTGAATACGTGATTCCTTGACTCCTATATATATGTCACAACCATATCATTTTTTAAATAACAAAAACATTCTACTTTTATTGCAACAGTATATAGCATATACTTCGTTTCTTGTGGGATATGACTGTTACAAATACAATAGAGTTTTCATCTTTATGACCCGGATGAAATAGAGTCATGAAAGCATAAAAAAATGGAGGCATCACATTCACATCAGTGGTATGTCATTATACGAATTGTACTCGAACTACCATATTACTTGTTTTTATTTATTTGATGTGTAGAAGTTTTTAGTGTTACAAATGGCAACTTTAAAGGATATTGACGGGTTTCTATTTTGGCTCACAGAACGTGGAATCTTGTTTTGAAACATAATTGTAGATACAAAAGCTTAAACAAAGGTGCCATATTGGCAAACAAACTAAGTTAGCATGTCCATGAAACAAGATCACCGATATTCTGAAGTCAATGAGCTTCCCTTTACTTTTAGCCTTTTAGGAACACATGTATGGTGGTTGTGTATGTTGTTTATTTTGGCTGAATAATAGTTATGTTTTCCTATTTGTTTTTCCTGCACGTTTTAATTCAGCTATTGAAAATCTTGCCTTCTATGATTCCTGCAGATTGAGGATATTGTTCGTGCATCTAAGAGAGCCTGCTATAGATCTAGAGCACTGGCTACAACTACTTAAATAAGTGTTTGCAACTTTTTGTAGGTTTCAGCTGTAACTTGTTTTACTCCGTAGTTGTTTAGCTAAAAGCTTACACATGTATATATGATACATTGAGGTGAGAGATGAATTAAACATGTTATGAATGATGTATTTTTGTTGTCTAGAACTTGATATTACTGAATGCGTGATTGTTTCGGATTGCTTATATTGAAGCTGCTGGATTGCTTATTGAATACACTAATAGGGGCTGTTTGGGATTGCTTATCAATAAGCAATCCCAAACATCCCCAATTTGTTTTTTTTTTTCAAAAATAAGATAGACAGGTGTTTATAAAAATAACAGGTCCATATTATGTTTCTAGGACGTGTTTTTAATCATCAAACCGGTCTCAGAAACCAAATGTAGACCGGTTTATAAACCGGTCTCGATTTGATTTCACATGGAGAGCCCCCCACATATAGACCGAACGATAAACCGGTCTCGATTTAGCTGGGAACAGGTCTCTAAAGTACTTTTTGTAGTAGTGATCGTTCCATAGTGAAGTCCATTTTTTAAACCTATGGAATATCCAAGAGTGAGAGAAGACTTCAGTCGTATCAAATGATTAAGATTCAAACGTAACAATTCTTAAATCTCCAAATCACCTACAATGTAGTTTGATTGACGTCGAAGCATAGCTTTAGCCAAATGTTTAAGATTTTGTGTGAATTTTCGAAAATGCGCGCATATGATAATGTGTGTACTCTTTAACACTCTTATTATTGAACATGTTCTATTTCAATTCTTTGCAGCTTCTGCTGAATAATGATATATGTTTGTGTCAATTTGTCATCCACGTCCAATGGTCTATACATATATGACATGGTAGTCATATGATGGGATATCACGTGCATGAAAATAAATAAATAAATAAATAAGAAATGAAAAGTATGATTCATAGTCAACAATCAACATCATCGCAACTTTTTCATTCTTGGTTTGTTTTATGACATCACCGCTTAATTAGATCAGAGTAAACTTAATTTGTCTCTAGATACTTTATGTCTTACACATATGCTCTATAAGTCGAGATATATTGACCCTCTTTACTACGAGTATGATATACTAACCTTCCCTACTTAGTAGGGAGATACAATTTGTAACTTTTTTTTTTTTAAATATATTTTGTATAACTACACAAGTACCCGTGCATAGCAACGGGATTTTATAGCAACAGATAGTTTATTGATAAAAAAAAAAGTTTATAGGTTATAAATGAAAAATAATAGAAGTTTGAAGATTTGGTTAAACATAATGTTTTGAAACCCGGTTTGACCCGGGTGGTTCAACCGGTTGAACCGTTTCGGTCAAAAAAATTGTCGATTTAAACCGGGTCAACTTGCTAGGTTGGGTCGAAAGCGGGTCAAATTAAATCGGTTCAACGAGTCGGGTTTGAAGCGTGAACCGTTCCGGTCGAAAAATTTGTCGATTTAAACCGGGTCAACTTGCTAGGTTGGGTCGAAAACGGGTCAAATTAAATCGGTTGAACCCGTCGGGTTAAAGCGTCCCGGGTCAACCCGGTTTGTCATTTGTATTAATTGTTTTAATTGGTTGTATTTAATTTGGTAGATATAAAGTTTGAAGATTTGAGAATTAAACATAATGTTTTGAAACCCGGGTGGTTAAACCGTTTGAACCATTCCGGTCGAAAAATTTGTCGATTTAAACCGGGTCAACTTGCTATGTTGGGTCGAAAAAGGGTCAAATTAAACCGGTTTAACCCCGTTAGGTTTGAAGCGTGATCCGTTCCGGTCGAAAATTTTGTCGATTTAAACCGGGTCAACTTGCTAGTTTGGGTCGAAAACGGGTCAAATTAAACCGGTTCAACTCGTCGGGTTTGAAGCGTCCCGGGTCAACCCGGTTTGTCATTTGTATTAATTGGTTGTATTTAATTTGGTAGATATATTTTTAATTGATTGTACAATATGAATAAATCATTGTACTTTTAAGTAATAGAGTGTTTTAATAAGAGTATTAATTACATTTCATAATTTCCTTTATGAAGATTTTTCAAGTTTCAAGATTTTTCAAGTTTCAATGTTTGACCAACTTTCAAGATTCCACTTTCAAGATTGACCATTTCTCTATTATAGATAGTTAAGATATATTTTATTTTGTGTGATGTATTTTGTATAATGTTTTTTGATGTGTTTATTTATTATGTTTATATAATTGACGTCTAATGTATTTTATTTAATTAACAATAACAATAGCACGTTAAACATTACTATATTAAATAACTGCAACAACAACTGTTATTATTCAATTAAACAACAACGTTAACACATTATTTAAAAGTATAACATCTACGACATATAAGATTATTCATTTTACTTAAAAGATCATGAAACCTTACACCCGACTGACAAGCGTGATCCTCAGGATTTCTTGTCAATTCTAACTCATCTCCGGCGTGAACTGATGGTGTATGTTAAAAAGTGAAAGGACAACAAAGATTATGTTTACCTTGTTTGTTCAATCATTGGTGTAGGATGAAAGTGTGTTTGGGTTACATTTGTGTTTGGATTCTTCACTGGTTATTTTGGGTTGGACAATTTGGGTACTGTTGTGTGCAAGAAGATACTCAGTCTAATTTTTTTTCTTCTTATAAATCTTTTTCTTTCTATTTATTTAGTCCATCTTATGGATTCTATTGCAACAGTATAGAAAACCTTTTGATAAAGATAACATAAATCGTGGCTGTGGTGATTTTCTTTCTACTTATTAATTACTTCTTCCATTTCAAATTTATTGGCATTTCTAGTGAAGGAATATTCTATTTTAGTGGCTGAAAATTAAAGTGCTCACGCTTTTATTAAAATTTGTGATTTCTCACTCATGACAATAAATTTGAGACGGAGGGAGTAGTTGCTATGTGAAATCTTCAACAAGAAGGTATATTTTTTTTTCTTATGAATCATATTCTTTCTATTTATTTCTTTTAAAAGTCATGCGATAAAGTTCTATTTAGATGAGTAACATTCTTCATTTTTCCGTACAACATTTTTTAATAGTAGTTCAATAAACATGAAAAAGTTATACTACGGAGTACAAAAGAAAAAGGTTAAAATACAAAAAAATTTAACAAATTTATAACACAAAAGGACAAAAGACTGCAAGAGGACAAAGGGGACAAAAGTACCCTACTACTAGGGAGGGTTTTTAGTCCCTCTCATTAGAATGGGTTCGGTTAATAGCAACTTTAGAAAAAATGTTTGTTAAAATACACGACTGTAATTATCTTCTCTTTGTGTATAGTACGTAGTACTTTGTATTATTCTGTTAAAAGAAATGAGATAAGCACAACATCAGACGACTTGGTTAGCAAACGTAACTTACCAATGCGAGAAAAGGCAAGCCAAGTTTACTGTTTCCAGTTAAGATGTTTACTTAATTAGCACCTTTTTCGCTGAAATATATCCCGTAAAGAAGGTGATATATGCAAGTGATGTGTACATTATAAAATCGATCGTGATGCATACCTGTTTAAGCGAAAATATTTTACCATCATTTTCAAACATTGAATATGCAATTAACTCATACAAAATAATTGAACTCATTAGTATACTAAAATCTAGCCGAACATAAGATTATCTAATTTTGTTGGTGGATGGCTCCTATTAAGCCACCAAAATAAATTTGTCAACGAGTCTAAAACATAATATTTTGTACTAGATTGGACTTTACTTTATGCATCTAGAGTTAATACTATCGCATTATAGTTGTTTAGCAACCACGTGATCTCGTGATTAGAGCACGAGCTGATCAGGGTTTGATCCTTGGTGATGTGTAGCTCACATGATTGAACAAGCAGCATTAGGATCTTCGTCACTGAACATCCCCATATGTAGACCACGCGAATCTTGTATGTACATAGGAGGAGGTGGAGGAGGTCCGTTTGAGTATTGCATCGCGTACCCATAATTGGCATAGCCCGCATTTGCATAACCATGGTTAGAAGTCAATATCCCATAATCTTGGTTGTAATAACTTTGGTTATATGCCGGTATTGTGAACGGGTTTTGTCCATGATATTCCAACTTGTTAACCACTTCGACGTTTTTGCTTGCATCCGCCTTCACTTCGTCTTTCTTCTTGTCTTTGTCACCATCTTTCTTCTTCTCACCATCACCACCATTGTTTCCCTTATCTTTCTTCTCAGGTGACTTCTCATCGGATTTCTTATCGTCTTTTTTTACTTGTGGTGATACTATCTCAACTTTCTTTTTCGTCTTCTTTTCAATTCGCTCCTTAACTAGAGCAGGGTCAACTTTACCCGTTACCGTTATTTTGTTGCCAGCCATATCCACATTCACACTTTCCACACCTGCAATATATCACATAGTTGTTAATGCATGAAAGTTATGCATGTCATTACATGAACTAATTGCTGTATTAGCAAAACCCTTATTATACTGTATACTGTACTATTTTTATTAATTTTACCTTTGAAGTGACGGATTGAGCTTTTAACTTTTTTGGCACACCCTTCACAATGCAAGTCGAGTTTCAAGACGACTGAGGGTGATTCACCGTCGCTCTTTTTCTTGTCATCCTTGTTCTTACTAGCATCCTGTTTCTTGTCATCCTTCTGTAACAAAAAGAAAAAACATTTTAGTATACTTCATAGTCACACATAAGTAAACTTATGTTGTAACAATTGTGCCTCAATAAATGACAAGTGAGATAGAAACTTACTGCGCCCATCTTAATTTAATTGGAAGGTGAATGTTTTTAAGATATTATATATTACTCTATATACTAAAAACCAGAAAACAGTGTTTTCCAAAAACACTGTTACAAGCACTGTTACAAGAACTGTAGCTGCTACAGTGCTTGCTACAGTACGCTACAGTTTTTTTTTTTTTTTTTTTTGCGCCACGTGTCAGTACAGTTCTCGCTTTTTTTTTTTTTTTTTTTTTTTTTTCATAAATTTCGTTATGAAAATTTGTTTTTTCAAAAAAATAAAAATAAAAAAACACAAAAAATAATACATTTACAAAAAAAAATTTATACAAATTTATTTCTTTTAAAATACCAAACAAGAAGAAAAAAAAACATACCGAAAAACAAACAACACAAAAAAATTTCAATCGCAACGCAAAAAAAAAATCCGTAAACATAAACAAATTATGCTTCCAAGTAAACATATGCATACTTCAAAAAACAAAATTATTAATTACATCGTACAACTCACAAAATACAAAACACAAAACATACCCGCCGCAACGCGCGGGCTACCCGACTAGTATATACTAAAAGGCAGTACGTGGTACTGTAGCAACAGTGTTGCTACAGTGATGCCAACAGTGATTTAGTGAGTCCGGTTACTGTAGAAATGATACTGTAGCAACATTTTTTTTTTTTTTTTTTTTTTAATTATAACAAAAATACCATAAATATTCCAACGTAGTTTAGAAAATGATATACCATAAATATTCCTACGTAGTGCAAAGGATGCTACATCAACAGTAGTTTAGAAAATGATATACAATCAAGAGATGAAGTTCACAAGTTTTTTTTTTTTTTTTTTTTTTTTTTTTTTTTTTTTTTTAATTCTACAAAAAATATTAGCAAAAATAAATTAATAAATAACGAAACATTAGAAACAAGGGGGTGAGGGTTGTGGTGGAGGTGGTGTGGTGACAGCGGGGTGGTGGTGGCGTGTGACGGTGATACGGTGGGAGCCACGAGCTTAAATGCTCCAGAAAAGAAAATGATGAGCCGATCTATTGATTCGGCTAAAAAATTGATTCACCGGAAAATTTTCCGGCAATGGTGGTCGCCGGAAGTGATGGTGGTTGGCCGGAGTTGGGGTGTCGCCGGCGAGGGTGAAGAGAGGGAGAGGGGAGAGAATTATTAATGGGGTGTGTGTGTATAATGAATAAAAAAAATGAATTTTGAGTCTTTTATATTTTTAGAGGGACTAAAGTTGGAGAAAAGAAAGTGTAGGTTTAAAAATAAAAGTATAAGGAGGGACTAAAAGGGTTTATTAGCTATTCTTTCTGTAAAAACGGTTCGGGCCTCATTCGACATACCAAATGGTCTCGAAAAATTACGAAACTTGCGATATTGTTCACGAAATAATTTTTTTAATAAAATCAAGTATAGACTTGCAAAATTTTCTTGAAGTCAATTTATTTGGCTAATACGATTCGTTTCGAGTTTCTAGGTTGTGCCGGTTCTATCAAAGGATAAAGTTCTTATTTCTCAACACATTTCACGTTTCTCAAGCCCAATTTAAAAGCAAGGAAGATTTTAAGTTCTCAGGTAACAAAAAATAAATATTTTGGTTAGTAAATAGGTTTTGGAAAATAACAAACTCGACTAGCTCAGTTGACCACCAAGGGTGACCTTGAGGAGGTTGTTAACACATGTGAGAGATCTTAGGTTCGAGTCTCTCCACGGGGGTTTTCATTCAAGGTGGAATATGTGGGGTTCTGCCACATATATGCGCCGATTCGAGGTTGGCAGGTACTACCTTCTGGGTATGTACTATGAAATCGAATTCCAACATAATGAAACCAGGCAACAACTAAAATTTATTCGAAATCCAACATATATAACACATTCTACCTAAAAAAAAAAAAAAAAAAAAAAAAAAAAAAAAAAAAAAAAAAAAAACCGTATACATTAAGTAACGTAAAACAAATAACGACAGCAAACACTCATGTAACAAAATTAATATCGATCAAGATATTCCCGCAGCAACGCGCGAGTTTACATGCTTGTTTGTACTATGTTTTTTGAATTGAAATGAGGAATGAGAATGAATAATATGACATTGGAATTTATATAGGTAGTCTGGTTGTGTGCTTGGTATGTAAATTTGACTAATAGTGGTTGTCTTTATTTGACGAGTGGTGGTGTGAGGAAACAAGCTATTTTGACACGATTTTTTCTTGACCAATTATTAACGTCGGATTTTAATAATAGGTACTAGTTGATGAGTCAAAATTTGACTATGGTTACGTAGTAAAAAGTGTAGTGCTTCTCGTTCTTCCTTCTCTACCATAAAATTTTGTTCCGTATTTTATTATGTAGTTTTACTTACATTATTAACAGGATAAAATAAATTTTAATGATTTTCTGCTCCATAATTATTTATGTTTTATTATTTTAAATTTATCAAATTTTATATTTTTAATCTTGATTTTTGTTCACAGTTTTACAATATAAACAAAATTATAAAAAAATAAATAAATAAATAAATAGGAGGCACCACTTGCAATTTAGAAGGGGTACTAATAACCAACCCCATTACATATATACAGATATTGTTGTACGAGAAACATCAATTGGAATATACAATGGAATAAACTTAAACTTGAAGAACCTTAAGCAATTGTGGCGAGACACACGATCGATGATCCCTAACTCGACAATAAGTAAGACATATGTTGATGCAAATAATGTCTAAAAACGTTATTTCTATCTTTCGATATCTCTACGTTTTGATGATAAAAAAATGTGAAAACATTTTACGTCAAAATTAACGTAAACAAGTTTTTAATTGAAATATCCGGTTTCTACGCAAATCACTCTAGGTATGAACAAACAAATTCACTAGTTGACAAATGATTAAATAAGTGAATATGTGTTTTAAAATTCACATTTTTGAGGTGACAAACTTTTCCAAATAAACCTTCACTACTAAAAACAAAAAGTTGAGCGTTTTTGTCTGGGACGGTACCCCCGGTACCACTAAATTTAGTGGTGTCATGTGAACTTTAGTGGTACCGTCTCCCCTGTAACGGCTAATTTTTCATTTGCTATAAGTACCACTTCACTTCCCTTATTTTATCTATCCTTACACATACTAAACTCTATGTATTTCATCTTTCTCTTTTACTTACATTTCTTTGATCATTAGTTAGTTTTCTTTTGTTTAAAGAGTGATCCCTCTCATCCAACCAAGTGATCACCGTCATTCCTCTTCTAGTCAAGAAAAGAACACAAAGTATCAAGAAGATACAAAATGTTGTAGTCTTTGTGTAGTGTACTTACATTACTTATTGTTTGCTTGATTGTATCTTGATATACATCAAGTGTTGTAATCTTGTATAAGCTATCTTGTGTGAATTATTGTGATCGTGTTGAGATCTTGGGAATCTCTTGTAGCTAGTGTGTTAGTGTATTGATCAAGTGGATCAATGGTAGATTGTGTTGATTGAGTGGATTGTGCAGACTGTGTGAGGATCGTGTGAAAAGTTAGGATCGTGTGGATCGTGGTAGATTGGTACTAGCTAAGATTAGTACTCGACAACTAGCTTAGTGTCGAAAAATAACGTAAGCAACGTTGTACTGTTTTCTCCGCCTAAAGGGAGGTTGTTGACATAGTGCTTATAACTCTCGAGTTGGGTACTCGGGGAGTGGAGTAGGGCGAAGAAGAGTTTCGTGACCGAACCACTATAAATCACTTGTCTCGGTTTGATCTTTCCATCTCTATCTATTGCATGTTTATATTAGTTTAGTATTATGTTCATATTGGTGTTGGTTGATTTCATCTACATACGAATCAAAGTTTTTCACAAAGCAAACTTTTATAACTAGAGAAATAGTCGAGAAACTATTCAACCCCCTTCTAGTTTCCCACAACACAGAAAATGCTCACAAACGTTTTGTGTTGTAAGCTAGCAAAATTTATATAGAGGAGCATCTTTCTTCACCGCTTTTTATAGAGATCAAACAAATAAAGAAACGAAAGGTTCAACTGACCCTTTGCTTGCAAGGCTAGCGAAGGATTTCCTAATCTTCCCTAATTAAATATTTTATAAATCTATAATTAAAACTGATATATATGAACAATATTAATTGCATTTTTACTAACTATAATTATTTGTACACTCTAATATTTTATTTGCACACTTCGGTGTACAATCTGCAAGTGCATAACATAATAAATGTACAATGCTTATAACATAAGTTGGTGTGTGAAATCAAAAATAAGAATGTGCAAATCACCTCCTATAATTAATTGGTTAATATTCTTTGTTCAAAAAAACTAAGTTAATCACTAAGTATCGTAAAAAGTAAAAATATATACTTCGTATTGTTAGTGGTAAGTGGAAGTGAAGTTGCTGTCCAAGTAAACTTTTGTATGCAATTCAAATCAAAATTGTGTTGTATGTTAGTGAAAGCCATTTTAATATTTTTACATGCATTAGTACATGACTTTGATATTACTTCATAGTTTTATTGTCACTTTCCTTTTGATTACGTGAACTTGTTTTTTGAAATGTAACAATTTTAATTTATTAAACGAACGAAAAAACAAAAATACAAAAAACGGCGTCCCTCCTCAATAATGTCCGATGATAATATTATACGTATGATATGATAAAACTTTATTTAGATTTCTAATGCAATCTTTAACTATTGATTGAAAAGAAGATATTCCAATCGAACATAGAACTAGACAGTTGATAATGTGAATGATATGTTCGCTGAGCCACACATAAATCGCATAGATCATAACGCGAACTTAATGATATACCTAATGGAAACCGATGCGGAGTTTGCTGCACACTTGTTCTCTACTTGCCCATATACATGTACATACGTACGTATGTGTGCATTGTTCGTATACTTAAAACAGTTTTTCACGTCGTGAGAAAATTGATATGAATTGTGTGCCAAGTCATTTGATCTCAAGATCAATCTCCTCTAATATGGTGACTTTCAACTCAAGTTGATTCCAAGTCATTTGACTTCATTTTTGTTAACAGTATTTTGACCCGGCCTGTTAATGTAAATTACACTTCAAATATGATAGTTTAGTCAAATTTATGATACAGAATTTAGATATTTAACATCTATATCAAATGCAAATCCGTTGTAGCCTAGTAGTTGGTCAGGATATTCGGCTCTCACCCGAAAGGATTATTATTGTGTTTTTAAATTTTATTGATTCCGAAATTTTTCTTAGTTTCTCACACTCAAATCCATTTTTTTTAAAAGTTCATTCCATTATATATTATACTATATAGATTTGCTTTCCATATACCAAGAATAAAACTATTGTCAACTCCAAAAAAATAAGTTTTACGTTATTATGTAGCTAGTGGCCTAGTGCAATTACTTTATATACGAGTAACATTTGTTTAGTCTTTTTTTTTTTGGAACGGTTCTTTCGGAGAAATCCTTGACCAATGAAACCCGATGGGGGGAAAACCTTCAACTTAAGCCGCCCGAAGGCACGACACTTAATTTGAAGTAAACTCTGCCTTCTCCAGATTCGAACCCTAGTGGGTTGAAACCTTCATTGAAAGACTTTGAAAGCCTAGTATCAACAAACCCTGTGGTCAAAGAGGACTTCCTGGATGGTCACCCATCCGGTACTACTCTCTCTGTGGCTCGCTTAACAAGTTAAGCACTCACCACTAGACCACTTGGTAGTTGATAACATTTGTTTAGTCTTAATTACTAGAAACTTTAGCAGTACCACTTGTTCATATAACAAATATTTATTTTCATCTACCACTAACAATTAAAAATAATATTTTTAATTAAATTTAAATTTTTTCTCTTACTTACTCAAATCCTAATCCTAATCTTTATCCACAACTTTACACTAAAATCCAAATTTTAATTTAAACCCATTTACAACCAAACGCCACCTAAGATTTTGTATCTTCTTTTTGAAGGGCTATTTCAATAACAAACTCTAGTAAAATACTGGAGAAAATTGGTTACAATGAATTCATACAAGCTGTTTTTGGATTAATGGTTTAATCATTACATAGTGAAGTCCATTTTTTAAACCTATGGGATATGCAAGAGTGAGAGAAGACTTTAATCACTACAACAATCAGGAAACGGGCGAGGAGGCTTTCGGTGAGGACGCTCATGTTTTTGCCGAAAATCGCTAAACGATAAAAATGATGCTGAGCCAGCACACAAACTCGCTGACCGTTTACTAAATTTTCAACGCAAACTTTGGGCGGGGACATGTCCCCCCGCCCGAAAGTAAATTTGATATTTAGCAAAATTTGACCAAAATTGCAACTCTTAATTCTTCCCTTTTTTTCACGCCACACCTTTAGCGGGGACACGTTTCCGCCAAAAAGTTAGATACACCGTTCCAACCTTTTGGCGGGTACACAATTCCCGGGTTTTTTTTAAAGCTATGGAAGTATGGAATATGCAAGAGTGAGAGAAGACTTTACTATATCGTATCAAATGATTTATATTAAAATATAACGATTCTTAAACATAAGGATTCTTTTAAATCTCCAAATCACCTACAATGTAGTTTGAATGACGTCGAAGCATACCCTTAATTAGCCAAATGTTTAAGGTAGTTGAATCACCCACAAAATGTTTAAGATTTTGTATAAAAAATGCATATGATAATGTGCGTACTTTTTAACATTCTAATTATTGAACATGTGCTATTTCTTCACAGCTTATGTTTAACAGGGCCGTCTCGTTGATTTCGGTGACGCTGTGCCACAATTATAAAGAAGGCCCTACCAAATGCGAAAAACACTACTCGATCATAAACAACTTGTAACTTACTTTTTAATGGCAAACATAAGTATATAGATTTAAAGTAGTTTATTCTAAATAAGTATAAGTAGGTAAATTTTAAAGGGACCAAAAAGAAAATATATGTTGATGGGACCTCAGCTTATTGAAATAAGAAAGACAACTAATATGTAAATTGGATAATTGCCGGATAATATCAAAATTGAATAACAAAATTGTAAAAAATGAGGCCCTTATAAAAGTGTGGCCCTGTGCCGCCGCACTTGTTGCACTCACCAGTCACCGGCCCTGATGCTGAATACGAGCCCTGGGTGTGGTTACGGGGACCCGCGTCAAGCCTAGTTGGCGCGACGCCAAGCCCAAGTGATCACACCGACTCTAGGCACCAAGGCATGAGTGATGGATTTGGCTTGCACCAAATGAAAGAAATTTGCATTTTTTTTACCATTGCATGTTGCAACTGCTACTTTCTTTTCTTAAAAATAAATAAATAAATAATAAAATTTTATATATTTTATTTTTCACACACATTATATAAACCCCTTTTACAAAACAATTTTTACACATAAACTAAAATATTTCACTTACATTTCTACTTTCATTTCTTTACGATATTAAAAAATTGTCTCAACATCCAAATGATGTTTTTATCAATAACCTTCTCGGGATCTAGCAATAGCCAACTCATCATATTCGCCAAATCTCGCTACACCTTTATCTGCAAACTCAATATCTTCACAACCCTAATTTGCTTCATTTGGTAGCCAATATATTGTGGCAACATACACATGCAAGCAATATTATCCTCAACAACAACAACAACTACTTTAACAACAATTTTAATATCTTCAACAAAATTCACCACGATTCTATCCACCACAACAAACACAACCACGACAACCACCACCACCACAACCACAAACCAAACAAGCACCACAAGAAACCCGCAAAGAAACTGAAGAAAAAAAATCACCACCACCACCACAACAACCAATGAATTCTCAAAGATTAACACTCGTTGGACGCCCCAAAAGGAAGCGTTATTAGCGGAGTGTTATGTCATTGTTTCCGATGATAACCAGGTCGGAAATGACCAAGATAAGCCATCATTTTTGGTTCAAGGTTCTTAATCTTCTTAAACAAATGTGCCAAGGATATGTTGACAGGAAAGTAAACAACGTTAAACGAAAATTTTCCAAAAGTTCAACTCTCTCTACAAACATATTAAACGTTTGGGTGGAAGTGGGAAAACGAGGTTGATTATTTGAACCATTGTTGGAGTTCATCTCCCGGCGAGACAAAAGGAAAAGTATCTCAAAACGGGCCATGAAATCTTTAAAAAACACCCTAAGTGGGATGTGATGTTGATCCGGTTGATGTCACTAGACATACAGAGCTATTCAGAGATGATCTAAGACAAAGTCCACCCGGCAAACCACATCCCGTGAAAAAAAAATCGGAGACCACGTCGGGCATTATGAGGAGTAACCCGCAAGATTTTGAGCAGACTTTATAAAATGAATTTATACTCAAATGGGAGGCCGCTCAGGAGGTGTACGCGGTGACTAAAACAAAGGACGCGACAATACGAAAGTTGGAAGAAATTAAGTTTCTCAACACTAAAACTTCATGGTTAGACGAGGGTGATGATGAAGCCTTCATCATCAACATGAAAAAAACAGAGATATGAGCAAAATATATACATGATATGTAATCGTCTACGTTATTATTTTTCGTATTTTTTTGCGCGTTTTTTTTTTTAATTATTTTCATATTCTAATTTATATTTTATTTTAATAAATGAAAAATTAGTTGGTTTGAAAAAAATGAAAAATAAAATAAAATAAAATAGTGGGACTCAAAAATGAGGTTATAACTTAAGTGATTAGGGGCATCCACTATGGTGATTTATGAAAAGGTTTATAAAGTTATGAAGAAGTATAAAAATTTGAAAAAAAAAAAATAGTGAACATCTATTTCAAGCTTATGTATTATGAAGAGGTATCAGATATTGAACCTTTTCATAATTTAATGCTTTTGAATTATGTGAGATATTTATAAAACTTGAAAAGGTTTATACATAGTGGAGATAAGTTTATAAAAGGAAAAAAGTTTATAAATTAATGTCAAAACACAATTATAAATCTTTTAAAAAGTTTACCATAGTTGATGCCTTTAGTGAAAGGTATTTTGATGCGTAAGTGATAAGAAAAGTGAAAAAAATAAAAGAAAAGAAAAAGAAATATCTAAAAAAAAAAAAAAAAAAAAAAAAAAAACGCACAATCGCCTCTTTTGCTTGAGTTCGGATAACCGGTGCTCTAATGATATATGTATGTTGTCATCCATGTCCAATGGTCCATACATATGACATGGTAATATGGTAGTCATATGATGGGTTTTCACGTGTATGAAAAACATGAAAAAGTATGATTTAATGGTCAACAGCATCGTAATTTTTTCATTCATGGTTTTTTTTTGTATGACATCACCGCTTAGAGCAAACTTTGTCTCTAGATACTTTATGTTTTTACACATGTGCCCTAGAAATTAATAAGAAAAAATGTTTGTTAAATACGTACACGACTGTAATTATCATCTCTTTATGCACTTTGTATTATTTTGTTCAAAGAATTGAGATAAGCACAACATTAGACGACTTGGTTAGCAAACGTCACTTACCAATGCGATAAATGTTTATTTTACCTATAGTATATGAGAAAATTTAAGAATAGTGGATAAGCCAAGCGCGCCAAGTTTACTGTTTCCAGTTAAGATGTTTACTCAGCACGATCGAGCTTTTTCGCCGAAATATATTAGAAAAAGAAGGTGATATATGCAAGTAATTTGTACACTACAAAATTATCACGTATGCATGTTTATAGTGTGTGCATCACATTTTTATCTACAAATGTAACATATGTTATTTTTTAATTTTTTTTTTTTTTTTTTTAGTTGGCAAAATTTTTCATAAGAATATTTTTTTGGTGCAAAGGTAAATTTAAATTAATTCACCAACCAAATGTACATTATAAGTATTCACACTGTCAACTTGGACAAACCCAATGACAGATTCAAACTAAACTAACATTGCTCAATATCTGACATATCTATTCTTTATCTATATTCTCTATCTCTGATGAAACATATTCTTCAATAAGACATATACATTCCAAATCACAAGTGCATCCATCATAGAAACCAGTTGGAGATTACCTTTTATGCACCACCATCTAGCTACATTTCCTCTATATCTATCCACCATGGTCATTCAACCATCCACCCACAATAACCATAGCAGATTAGATAAGAGGCATCACTAGGAACCCTTACCCTTCCAATCAAGGGCTATGCCATGCATCCTACATTTCCATCTCTTAGAATGGCTTCAGATACATGGGAACGCACTCCTTGAGGGAAGCCAACCATTCCTCCTTGATGATGTATTGGAAAGACCAAGAAGGATCATCTTTCATTCATCTCTATTCAATCCATCATACATCATCCGCCAAACCATTACCCTTCTCAGTGTATAATCCTACTTTATAGTACATCTTTATGAATTAGACCTCCTATTGTGACCCTATTTTCTTATCAAACTTCCTCCCAAGGCCAAGTTTTACAAGTATAATGTGGCACAATAGGTACAGTCACACCAATAAAACTCCAAGATGCAAGGTCTTATACACTAAATGGTTTGCATAAAATTTTGCACAACTCAGAGAACTGCAATAACAAACACTGTTACATTCCCACCACCACCACAAAACCATCTCTAATCACTAAAATCTTGCTATCCCAAACACCTCTTTATTAATTGAATGTAAGCTTTAATCATTATGTTGTAGAAGAGCAGGAACCAATTTACCTTTTTCCCATCTTAAATTCCACATATTGGCCATTAACACTAAGACTTTGCAACACCTCTTCCATGTACTTGTAAATCACTGCAATTACTTCCTTCTCAGTTCTGCTTACACTTTGGAAAGCTCTCTTATTTCTTTCATTCCACACTGTATATACTATAGCAGCAACTATAAATCTATTGACAACATTCCAAATGTTACTTTTATTTCCCGTGTCTGCTATATATTCGACAACACTATCCAAATCATGACAATTCCCACCGAATCTTCCTTTATTTTTCACTTCATTCCACACCTTAGTAGAGAACTTACATTCAAAAAATAAATGCTTATGACTGTCAATGCAGCTTTTGCACAAAGAACACTTCAAATCATCACCTTGGTACCAGGCCATCATCCTATCCTGAGTTAAAAGTTTACCTTGAATTGCAAGCCAAAGAATAAAGGAGTGCTTAGGTGTACACTGGGAGAACCATACCACACTATTCCATCTCACTTTTGGTCCACTTTCTCTCAAACTTTCCCAAGCAACTTTTACTGAATATTCCTTTATTTTACCATTACAATCCATCCACATTGCTCTATCCCTGCTATCTGAAATCATTGGAACATTAAGCTGTTGAAGCTCAGGAAAATTAATATTCAATTCATTTGGCCACATCCATTCACCATTATCAATAAGATCTTTCACTTTATCATTTGTACCCATCCTAGCCTCATACAATGTTCTATTCTGAACAATGCTATTAAGTGGACCTAGATTACTCCAATTGTCATGCCACATAAAAACACTTTTGCCATCACCAATCACTTATTTGACAAAAGGTCTTATCTTATCTCTAACTAGAAGAAGTTGTTTCCATCCCCAACTATCCTTATTCTGATATTCAGTCTCCCATATACTATTTCCTTTTAATTTCACAATATTGACCCATTTAACCCAGAGAGATTCTTTATTATCAATAATCTTCCACAATTGAGTTATCAAAAGCACTTCATTCCACTTTCTTAAAGGTTTAAAACCTAAACCTCCTTGCTCTTTGGGTCTGCACACTAAATTCCATGCAACTCTAGCTTTTCCTTTGGCTGAATTACCATAGTTCCACAAGAATCTTTTGAATATCTTTTGTAGATCATGAACAATAGTAGAAGGGAGCATGTATACTGAAGCCCAATATTGCTGCATAGTAGACAAAACAGAAGCAATTAATTGCATCCTACCAGCATATGATAAACATTTGTTCTTCCAGCTATTAATTCTCCCTTACACACTATCAATCAAACTCTTACAGTCACTAACACCAAGTTGTTTAGCCAATAAAGGAACCCCAAGGTACTTCATAGGAAGCCTGCCACATTTGAAAGGAATGACTTACAGCAATTCAACTTTCTTTGGTTCAGGAATGCTACCAAAAAATATTTTGCTCTTACTCATGTTTGGAAACAAACCTGACACACTGCTAAATTCATCAAGAGATTTCTTTACAACAGACAAAGAATTCTTATCCCCATTACACAGAACCAAAAGATCATCAGCAAAACACAAGTGGGTGAGCTTTAGATCTTTGCATCCATAATGATACTTGAAATTCTGAGCTTCATCTATATTTTTAATCATAATCATGTTGAAAACTTCCATCACAAGTGTGAACAGATAGGGAGAAATAGGGTCACCCTGTCTAAGTCCTCTTCCACCCTTAAAGAATCCACAAACTTCACCATTTATACAAATAGAGAAAGAAGTAGAAGTAGTACATGTCATGATCCAATTTACCATAGTGTCATGAAAGCCAACAGCCCTGAGAATAGCTTGCAAAAAAATCTCAACTTACTGTATCATAAGCTTTTTGAATATCTATCTTCATTGCACACCTCTTGGGTCCATTCTTCCTATTATAGCCTCTCAGTAATTCTTGTGTGATGAGAATGTTATCTTGAATATGCCTCCCTGGAACAAATGCACTCTGATTAAGACTCACAATCTTGCACAAACCATCCTTGATTATATTAGTTAAGATCTTACTGATGCACTTGTATACAACATTGCAACATGCAATTGGCCTAAAATCTGCTACTTTATCAAGAGTGTCAATCTTAGGAACCAATGAAATTAATGTGGCATTTATCTTCCATTAAAATCTTCCCTTTAATAAAAAAATTCCTTCACTGCTATACAAACATCCTTCCCAATAGAATTCCAAGCTTTTTTGAAAAAACATGAAGTGTAGCCATCTGGACCAGCTGCTTTGGAAGAATCAATATCAAACATAGCTGCTTTTATTTCCTCATCTGATATCTCCCTAACCATATTTGCTGCATCCTCCTCAGAAATCTTCAGTTGAACAATATTACCAAGATTTTCTAGATCCTGAACATTCTGCTCTTCCCCAAGAAACTTCTTAAAATGATTCACAAATTGTTCTACAACAACTTCACCATTTACCCTGGTTCCATCCTCTTTACATATAGATTCAATTCTACTCTTATTCTTCTTTGATTTTAAAACTTTATGAAAATAGGCTGAGTTTCTATCACCTTCTTGTAACCATTGTACTTTGGCCTTCTGATGTAACAATTTAAGCTCATCTTCAACTGCAACTCTATACTCTGTAACCAAGTGCACATTTTCTTTCTTTATCTCCACATTATTAGGATCAAGATCAAGTTTTTTTTGAGCTTCTTCTAACTTCTTCTTTAAAACTGCCACATTCTCAAATAGGTTTCCATGTTTCCAATTCAGCTGATTAAGAGGTTTTTTAAGCATCTTCAATTTCTGTACAACTTGATACATCTTACATCCATGAATCTCTTTACTCCACCCTTCATTCACTACTTTCATGAAATCACTTTTATCAGTCACATAGTTAACAAATCTAAATGACTTTCTCTTTCTATGCAACCTATCCGGAAAAATCAAAACTGCAAGGTTGTGATCAGAGATAACATATGGATAGAACACTCCATAAGCTTTCTCAAACCTTTCTAAAAAATATTCATTAATCATAATCCTATCAAGTTTCTTGAGAGTGTTGTTCATAGGATTTTTAAGAGACTTAGTCCATATAAATGAAAACCTGAACTGCATAGATCATCAATTTCTAACTCATTGACAGCATCTTGAAACTCACCCATCTCATTACTCATTCTAGAAGTTCCAGTAGACTGCTCCTCATGTTTAAGAATCACATTAAAGTCCCCCATTAACACCCAAGGTTGACCATTGATCATATTCTTATTCATCAATAGTTGCCTCCACAGTTCCCATCTCTCAATATTAGAATTGGAAACATAAATGAAACTACAGAAGAACCTTATCTTTTTATCCACAGTTTCAATTAAGCAAAATATTACTTGATTTGTACTATGAATAATCACCACATTCACCAAAAAACTATTCCATCCAATGATAATTCTACAACATGTAGGACTATGTTGTACATTAGAACACCATTTCCAATTCCCAAATATTCTATCACCAACTTTATTGATGTTTTTGATTTTCAAATGAGTTTCAATAACTGCACAAACTTGTACTTTTCCAGAATCAATAAACTTCATAACCTCATATTGTTTAATCTCATTACTCATACCTCTTATATTCCATGTAGCAATCTTGAAATCCATGATTTAATTTTTGTTTCCAGTCTGACCACTATCACATTCCAATATCTCATTAGCAATCACACAGTTGGTTGCCTTATTCCTGCTTTCATATACATCCTCTTCATCACTAACAACTTTATTGCAATTCTCCATTTTCTCCCCCTGATCATCAATCTCATTCAGAATAGAATACTTATTAGCACTTTTCTTTAACTCCTTTAAATTCTCACTTGATACCTTCCAAACTTTCTCAAGACTTGGTGGTGTTTCAGAAGAACTTGGATTCTTTGTCTGATTTTCCCCATTTTGACCCAACCCATTAGACTTATTCTGACTAACATCACCTTGACTTTGTTCTTTACTCTTATTCTTCTCAGTATAGTTCACTTTAGTACCATTCTCCTTTGGCTTATACACATATTTCTCCGCATAGTTCACTTTCCAATTAGCTTGCTTATTCCCCTGAACATTTTTACCACCCCCATTATTATTACCTCTATACTTTCTTGCTCTTACTTCATTAAAACCATCTTTTATCCCTGCATCACTGCTCATCTGCTTGTTACCTCTATTTTCCTCAGCAATATCTTTTTGCTTATTTTTACAATGATTTGAAGAGTGACCAAACACATTGCAGTGACAACACCTGTCAGGTTTCCATGAATACTCTACTCTCACCCACTTGGTTTTCTTAACTTGCAGATGAATATCCACATAATTGATCTCCACTCTATCAGTATATTCTTTATTAGCATCCACTTCTACAAGAACCCTAGCATATCCCAATCTACCAGATCCTTCAACACACATATCAGTAGTCATTTTATCCATCATAATGGGTCTCCCCAACCTGCTGGAAATAGAACTGATACCATTGACACTCCATGCTTCAAGAGGTACATTAAACAGCCTAATCCATACAGGAATTTTACAGGGAGTTTCTTTCTCAATAACTACATCAGGGTCCCATTTTTGAACAACAAGTGGTTTGCCATTGACTAACCATGGGCTTTGATCCAAAACAGCATTCATACCATCTTCACCCTTGAACTTAAGTAACACATCTCATCAGTATCAACCACAATATCTTTCAATCCATACTTCCCCCACATCCTCCGAATATGATACTTCAGTTCATACACAAGCACTTTACATCCAACAAAGTAAC